>PVIH01000750.1:0-206658 GCA_004025045.1 Sigmodon hispidus
AAAGGCACCTGAAAATGTGCTCTTCATCTTTAGCCATCAGAGAAATGCAAATCAAAACAACTTTGAGATACCACCTAACACCTGTTAGATTGGCTAAGATAAAAGGCACAGATGACAGCCTATGCTGGAGAGGATGCGGAGCAAGGGGAACACTCCTCCATTGTTGGTGGGATTGTAAGCTTGTTCAGCCACTTTGGAACACAATATGGAGGTTTCTCAGAAAATTGAGAATCAATCTTCCCAAGGACCCAGCAATACCACTTCTGGGTTTATACCCTTAAGAGGCACATTCACACTCCAAAGGTATTAGCTCAACTATGTTCATAGCAGCATTATTTGTAATAGCAAGAACCTGGAAACAACCTAGATGTCCCTCAACTGAAGAATGGATTAACAAACTGTGGTACATCTACACAATGGAATACTACTCAGCAGTAAGAAAAAATGATATCTAAAATTCACAGGCAAATGGATGGATTTGGAGAATATCCTCCTGAGCGAAGTATCACAGTCTCAGAGAGATAAGCAGGGGATGTGCTCACTCACTAGTGCTCTCTAAACAAACAAACAATAAAAAAAGCCAAACATGCCCAAGCAGCAAACCACAACCACTGAACAGCTTGGGATCAGAAACACCCTGGACTGACCCTTCAAACCCCAGTCCATCTATAGGAACACCTGACTCACTCTTTGGGGAGGGGGGACAAAACTGGATTTGGCCAGGAGTGAAGACTGATCCAAGCATTATTGGGCCAGTGGGACCATAGGACTGTCTGCTCCCTGCCAAGGGAGGGGATGGGGAGTTGCAGAGAAGAAAAATGACCAGATTTGGTGGGAGGGAGAAGAGACCTTGAATAAGGATATACAGGGATGGAAAAAAAAATTCAGAGGGAAAGCTGAACACAAAGAAAATATATGTGTAGCAATATTATTTGCATTTCCACCCTTGACAAACCATGCTTATGATTATTATCCTCTGTATAGTTATTGTTAACTCTTCCACATTTTTAAATTCTTTTTACTGTTTTTTTGATATATACAAAATAAAGAAGGAAAAAAAAAAAGGAAAAAAAAACCCAAACATTTTCATGGTCTTTAAGGTTGCTAAGACCAGATTGTAGTAGCTCAATATTTGGTGTGTGGTAAGAACCCTTTGGCACAGCTGACACCTTCCTGCTATGTCATTACATAATGAAAGTAGCTAGAGAGCACCTTGGAACTTCAACTTATAAGGACACTGGGACAGTTCAAGAAGTTAATACCTTCATGTCCTAATGTCTTCCCAGGGTCATATCTTCTAACATAATAGCAGTGAGGATTGAGTTTCAGTGACAGAATTTGGTGGAACATAAACACTCTGTATGAGGTATCTAAAACCATGTGGTTTCTTATTTGTTTTAAAGGCACTATCCACCAAGAGAAGAATAAGAAGATAAAGTTTACCTTTACCTGGGTATAGGTAAAGATTTCAAAGTAGTAGCCATCATATAGTTATATAACAGGAGAAATTTCCTATGGCTTAAGATGTCTTAATAATAAACATATGTGGATGAATATGCTTAAATATGCATGCATTTCAATATGTGTATCATATAAGCCTATAGCAACTAAAACTTTAAATCTAAAAAATTTACACATGATCACTGAAAGTATGGATAACTTCCCTTCCTGTGTATGATACACTAAGACTAATGCTGCTCTCTCTTCATCTACAAGAATAAACATTGCCCTTGGCTTTGGGTCCCAGTCAGTCTATCATCAAGTCATCATTGTCCTCTCTATGATGGTGATAAATTCTTCTGATGACCTTAATTTGTAAATAGTTCTGAAAACAACACAAAATAATTATTTCCTGAGAAGACTGAAGAGTTTTATAGGAGATGGCCAAGCATAAATAAAGGCACCTAAATGACACTGTAACATGACTAGATGGCTCAACTTTTATACTCACATTCCTGAAGCTGAGTTGTGATGTAATCCAGATCTTGTTGACTTTATCCTCAACTCACAAATATCTTCTAAATGATTGTTTGGTACTGTAACTGTCTCTGTGGGTTACTGGGTACAAAATGTAGTCTTAAATAAGTCATCAGATTTCAAGTAAACACTAAAGATGAGATACAGTGCTGCAACGTCACTGAACCAGAATGAGGTCATAGATGAGACCTTTAGAACAAGCATTAGTATTTCAACACATAGATTTTTATCACTTTGTTTTATTTTCTAAACTTATTGTCTTGGTAAGTACGATTAATCATGAGTTATATTCACTGTTTCTCATCAAATATAAAATCATATCTTGCTCATATAATTGAATACTCCAAATAATAGGCATACATATATCACACAAAGTAATGCATTAATCTATGAGAATATACAATTGATAAATAAATGTCCATGAGCCCTTTCTAACCAACATCTTCTTTCTCTTCCTTCCTCTTGTTTGCTGTTCTCTCCATCACTTGAGGTGTTATCTCTCAGGATATTTGTAGTCACTTTTATCTAAGAATGTGTCAACAAGTAATATAATGCTTGTTCTTTAAATCAGGTATGTGTCATTGTACAAGGTACTATGTTATGTTTTATATTGCTTCAGTTTTAATAGATGTACACACAAGGAAACATTATATTATTGAATGTCACATTAAGGTAAAAATGCTCTACTTATTTTCTCCCATTGATTGGGTTGCAATTTTCTCCAGTCTATGTCTAACATCATCTATTTTCTAAACTTCCCATACTGCATTTATATTACTGCATATTTCCTATTATAGTGTGTTAAAGTGGGATGATTTTCTCCCCTCTATACAGCCCATCCCAACAAAATGGTCTCTATTATTATTATCAGAGATCAGCAGGGTTTTTATAAGATTTATTTTTATTTTTAATTATGTATATGAGATGTACATATGTATAGTTATCCTTAGAGGTTATGAATAATTTTGTTCACTGCAACCATTCTTAGTGGCTATGAGTGACCTGGTGCTGAGAACTGAACTTCAGTCTTCTGTAATAGCAATAAGTATTCTTAAAATTGAACAGTCTCTTCAGTCCTAATCAACATGTTTTTAAGACAATGGTTAAACTAGTGTCACTGTTGGAATACTCTTTATGATATCATATAATTTTCATAGCTCTAAGGAGCTATGAAATTTGGGGAGACTAAACTCTAGAGATGGAGGTTATAAAACCCAGGTGCTGTAAATGGAGAAAGAGAAGAGTAGGAGAGGACTACTAATCAGGGGGTAGAAAAAAGGATAATACAGAGAGGAGAAATAAATAACAATTGCAAAGTCACAGAGTATTATTTCACAGGCTTACTTATACACACATATTTGCATGTATATGTGATATGGAGTTCCATCAGACAGAAATATGATGTTTCTCCCAAAAGCCATAAATTATCTAATAAAATCCCTGGTGTCTGACATAGTTAAGTCTATTTAAGTTGTCAATCAGGAGAATTCAAGAAACTTTCTAAACAATGCAGGCTATTGCCATTGACCTTTGTTGCCTCCCAAACTTGACCCTATTACTGAGGATAGCATGGTTTTCAACCATAGATTTTTGAAGAATTAAGCTGGAACTGACCTTGAGGTAGCTGAAACCCTCCTCCTTAAAGACCAGCTCTCCTGATGTCCACTACAAGTCAATGTGTGTGTGATGTGTGTGTGTGTGTATCTGTGTGTGCATAAAATATATATATACATATATACATTATAAGAATACATAATGTTTATAAAATGAGGTCATGAATTTGAGAGGGAGGTGAAACAGTAATTGGGGGATAAAAAGAAGGGATCGATGATAGAAATACAAAAGTCATGTGACATTATTAATACTACAAAATTAACTTTTTGAACAGAGAGGGGATTAAAACCTTTTTAAAAATAGAACAATTAGTCCTAAAACCAAAAATTAAAAATATTTTTAATTATCTAGACTACAAAGTTCAAGGTCTTGACAAAGACACATTTTCAAGTCTCATCACCTCTGTTTGTGACTTAGAACAACCTAACATAGAAATTCTCCTGGCAAAGGGGGCAGTAATTAGGTTATTCTAAACTTAGTTCATCGTATTATTATACTACCATCTATTAAAAAGCCAGAGAAGTATCTTGTATAGTACTCAGAGCATCATGCATCCATCAAGTGACTTTGAAATGTTCATAGCAGACAAATCTCAGAGCCTGTATGAGTTTTCAAACAATACAACTACTTTTTTTTTGAAACAACAGAGACATTGCTCTGTTCTTGTCTTCAGTAATCTAGAACATTTTTGACTAGAAATCTCCCTGCAGCAATCTTCTATGCCTAGCTTTGGTTGCCAGTTTATTTGACATGTTTCTGGACACCAGAAAAACATCCACCCTAAAATTTAATTTAAAAATAAGCCCTTTAGCTTCTGTAGTTCAATTATTTTCTTTTAGTAAAAGATTACTAAATTGATTACCAAGATTTCATTGTCATATACTTCACTTAGGATGCAAAGGTTTTCATCATCTGAATAATGAATCAAAGAGATTATTAAAAATTGCATGCAAGCAAATCCCCATTGAACCTACTGGCTTGGGATCAGGACACACTTCTGAATGTCATCTCAACTCGTAAAAATAACTTGGACTCCTAAATACTTAGGTCTGTCTAATAATTTATAGACATCAGATCAAAATCCCATACACTGCTCTGGAAATTTGAGTAGACATTATTCCATAAAAATCTCATCATGACAGTTTGATAGCTAAAACAGTGTGCTAAATATTCCAGGCAATTGCTTTCCAACTTAAAATCATGCACACACACACAAAATAAAAATTATGACCACTAAATTTCAAAGAAAAAATTACAAAGATTTTGTTTTCTTTGTGAGGTTACACATACTATTTGTACTCTAAGCCCATATATCCAAAGAATTAAGAGCAAGTGTTTCAAATACTATGCAGTCCATGTTCTATCTTTGATGTAGAACAATATAGTCCTCAAGAGAGAAAATGGTTAATATGACAGTATAGATATTTACTGTACAATTACAGAACTAGAAACATAGGGCAGGTGTCTATTCAGGGCTCTTCACACATCACACTGACTCTATATACACATAAATGCTTAGCATCAAAATCAAGAATATTCTAACCTCTAGTTCTGGAATTTTAACTACTAAAAAGGAACCAATCCTGTTTTCAGTCAAATAAGAATAAGGTAAAGAGTGAGGCTTGAACAAAATGATATTATGAAAGACTATTTGATCATGTCACAACAACTAATCATTTGAATCTTGGTACAGTTAAAGTATTAAAATAATGTTTTCAAATACAAAGGAAAACATTTTTAAAAGACATTAAGCAACTATCTGGAGTCTTTCTCAAACTAGATGCAATATAACAAAACCTTGGAAGAAAATGGTTTCCTTATGGAGTCTTTTATTTATTTGGTTGGGACATCATTTTGCATGGCAGTTTAAAATGCCATGATGAGTGATGTATGAGGCAGTATGAGCTTTGGGACAACTTAAAGGAACTGAAATTCAAAATTTTTAAAGTGTCTTATCACAAATTACCCAGTTTGACTTGTGTTAAAATACATTCAAAACTGGATCAGTTTCCATAGCAAGATCTAGAAATGGAAAGGATGTTGCTTAAAGGACAACACAGAGAAGTGAATTTTGACCCATAGCTTAATCTGTAATTTAAATTTTTAATATTTCAACAAAAAGAGAAGTTAATTATAGTGGTAAGTGTCAATAACATGTTCCTCTATAACTCATCATCCTTTTGTTTGCGACAAGATCTCTCACCAAACCTGAACCTTGCCATGTTGGCTAGACTGGTTGGCCAGAAAACTCCTTGAATCAGCCTTTCTCTGCTCCCCAGCAATGTAGTTACAGATATATGTGGCCATGCCTGGATTTTCTGTGTGCACTAGGGATTTAACACAAATTCTCTTGCTTGCACAGCAAGTACTACTATCCACTGAGACACATCAACAGCAAAGTGAATAATTTAAAAAAACATAACAGCATTTTCCTCTTTTTATTTTTTATGTTACATATTCAATAGACAAAGAACATGAATCATGACTGTTGGTCATGTGTGTGTGCACATATGTGCCTGTGTGTCTGTCTGTCTGTCTTTCTTTTTGTATGTGTATGTTTTGATGTAGATATTGGAAAGTAAAACTGACCCTTTAGAAGACAAAGCTCTCATTACTGATGAGTCATCTCTTCATTTCCTATTTTAGCTTTAAAGTTTCTCTTTCAGGACAGTGATGCTGTACTAGTAGGTAAAGACAGCTGCCTCTAAGACTAAACACTGGGGTCTGATTCCAGAGTCACACATGAAGGAGAAAAGCAACTCTGTAAATTGTTTTCTGAACTCCACACTCTTGTCTCCACCTCATAAATTAAAAATGTAATTAAATGAAATTAAGTTATAATTTGATCTGATACCATATCATACATTCTTCCTAATCTAGAACTCTATAAAAATACATAATAGAAATGAATTGAGTTAATTAAATAGTAACAAGTAGAGATATGACTCAGCAGTTAAGAAATGGCTCCTCTTCCACAGGAAGAAGGTTCTATTCACAGCACCCACATGATGGCTCATGGCTGCTTTTAACTCCAGTTTCAAGGATTCTAATGCCTTCTTTTGATGTCTTTGGGCACTGCATACATGTGATATAGACATACATGCAGGCAAAAGACCAACCTCCATAAAATAAAAATAAAAGAAAATAGCAACACAATTTTTCCCATTCTAAGTAGTTCCCAATACAACAAATATCATTGTTATGCATATGGATTTTATACCAAATTCATTGTTACAGTCCTTTCCATAAGGGATTCTGACTAATCCTCAATACTGCTGGGGCAGTTCCTTGCCATTAAATATATATATGTAAAACACAGAAATAAGAGGGGTGTGGTAATTTTACAGGAAGAGAATTGGTAGACCTTATCCCTGGTAATTAGCAAATACAAACTTAAGCACTATGAACCCAGTATACCACATAGTGGACTATTTCAGGTTACTTTTGCCAATAGAGATAATCTGTTTGGGGGCAATTTTTAAAAAGAAGTACCAAAAGAAGTATTCTTATATAGAATCTGGAGTACTCTTACATAGGTTAAGAGATTATAACAAAAATATTCTCTAATGGTGATAGAAACAAAAGGAAAACAAAGCAGCATTTTTCATCTAAAGAAATTATGTTGAGAGACTTTAACAACTTACAGTGTGTGATTATAATACATGTCAGTGTTTTATCTGGCATTTTTATTTCATTTCTTGCTTCCAAATAGTATTTTTTTCCAAATGGTGCAATAAAAAGATCCATTTTCATGTTTTAAAATTCTTTAATTGTTCAGATACATTTAGAATGAACTCTACTTTTTATTGGGTGGTGCAAGGCCGACTTAGATCAAGAATCTTCTCCTCCAGCAACACCCAATCCATTACCCAGTTATTTACTCTCCTTCAACCACATGAATCTTTGCTGTCTGTCATACTAGGAGGTCCAGACTTCCCCCTAGATTATTAAATTCTTCCGCTGTCCTTTGAATCTCCACATGCAATCTTAAAGAAATCCTCAGTCATAACATATATAAAACCCACTAGATGTTGACATTTTAATCTTTTGCTTTGATTGCCTTTGAGGCTACTTAGGTTACATTATTGAACATTTGTGGGTTCTTGTCTGCAAAATCTCAGAAGACAGGGACTTAGGTGTTTTCAGCAGTGGAGTTACATGTTAACTATGTTGGGGCTCTTGTTAAGAAGTCACTGCTGCTCTGGAGAGGAGAGTAAGCTGTAAAATTCTGCATTACTTTAAAACTTATATTTCTAAGTCTAAACATAGAGAATTGTTCTTCCCAGTCAAATCACATAAAATTTTGGCACTCACAGATATTTAAGGAAATGGAAAGTTATTTTATAAAAGCACAGTCAGTCCACTGGATCATATTTCTTCTTACCTAGACTTTGGTCTGTTGGGGCTTTTAAGGGAGAAAACTTGCAAAGAGATGATATATATGTAGAATGTGCTTTCCTATACTTTCTAAATCTCAAAAGATTCACAAAACAGACAAACTTCTTGGGTTATCTGAAAAAGGTACTTGTATATAGGATAGTAATAAACGATTTAGAATCCAAGTATGATTCTTTTTCATGTTTTCCTCATGTGGGAGCCCAAGGCACTTAATGTGATGGTCCGTGAACCTCACTTTGTTTTGTTATCTTATTAATTGATTATTTATGTAATTATGAGAGGAGTAGTGGTCTCTGAAGTATAAGAAAATAAAATTAAGTTGTGTTTATTTCTGTTTTTATTTTTTTATTTATGAAGGCCTGCCCATTACAAAATTCTGTGGGAACCAACATCATATGCATGTTGCTGAAGGAGTGGCTGAAATCTTCATATATATATGTATATATATATATATATCTTTGTGTGTATATATATATATATATGTATATATATATACAAAATACATTATAAGAGATTTCCGGCCCTGTTTGGGCCTTGCCTGTGGCAGCTTTTATCCCCCAAAGAAATTATTCAGACACTTATATTAATTTCATATTGTTTGGCCTATATCTCAAGCACATTGCTAGCTAGCTCTTTCATCTTAATTCAACCCATTTCTAGTATTCTATCTGTCACATGGCCTGCCCTTGGTTCACCTGGATTCCTTACATGATTCTTCTTCAGGGGTCAGATGAAGACTGACTGACTCCACCCTTCTTTTACCTGTCTCTATTCTGGTCCTCAACTGACTTCTAAGGTGCTCCACATAGGCCAAACCAGTTACTTTATTTACAACATTCAGAGAACATTTCTATCACACTTCCTCTTTTCTGTCTAATCAAAAAGGAAGGTTTCAATTTCCATATATCAAAATTGCATACAACAGAATAGTTATCAAGCAAAAATTACAGCTACAATATCTAGTCTATTTGTAATTAACAAACATAAAGAAAATATTCCATTATCTACCTTATCTTGTGAGTTTAAAGTTTTATATCTAATATACCTTTTAAAATAACAAAGAACTATACTTATAATTATTAAACCTTCAACCACAACAAAGACCATAGATGGATATAATATTACCCAAATAAACAGGAAGTGTAGGCAACTTCCAAAGTCTAGAAAATGACAGAGATGACACCTGTCTGCCTGAACAGTCACCCAAAATTCCTTTATAAGGTTGGGGTATCATCTTCAGCCTATAAACCCAAAGTCTCTGGCACACCTTTCAGTGATGCAAGAAATCTGGCATTGTCCATCAGTTGCTTCTCCTTGTGTCCTGAGGATTCCTGGCAATTTTTTTCTGCAAAGTAGGAACCTGAAGAACCATCTCAGCTTGTTCTTACAAAGTTCAGAGGTCACTTTCCTATGGAACCTGCATGTCCAGTTTATACAGCATACTATCAAGCAGTCAATACCAGAAGAGTTTCTTGTCCAGTGGATAACTGTTGCCACAAAGTAAATTCTACATGATGTTTCTTCAATGTCCGTCATTTCCCTGAAATACATTGATGCTGTCAAGAGGAGACCTATCTCACTGTCTGGAAAAGTCTAAGTTCTTAAATTATTTAAAGTGCCATATTTTGCATGCCTTTGAAGTGTTTGAAGAGTACCTAAATGAAATATATTTTGTATTCCTACAAAAACCTAACTAACATGACTATAAGTTTGGTCATCATAGATGGCTATTGATCTGCATTTCTCAATTACACATTACAATTTTAAATGAGTTACATAAGCATTATACTTTAATCAAGAGCAGAAAAATACATACAGCATAACAAAATTGACCTTAAGTTTGTATCAATAAACCAAAATCCATTTATCTTTTTTAATCATTCCTATGTCATATCCCCCCTTTTTTTTAAAGAAATTAACTATGATTATTAGCCATTTATAATAAAAGCAAACATTAATAAGCAATATTTTTGGAAAATTGGACATAGCTTTCTTTCTTTTACTACTTCCTGCTGATCAAGTGACTTTGGCAATCTCATGGGGTTTTGTGATTGGATCATGTCTTGGATGCTGATCTTCCTATCAGAGAATTTTCAGGTAGCCTTGGCAAATGAAACTACATTTGCCTGGAACGAACCCACAGGTTTTGATCTTCTGTGGAGACAAAAACAGAAACTCTTCTCCCAAGCAACATATTCTTATAAACAAATTTCAAAGTCAAGGTATCTTTAAAATATAAATTTTCGTTTAACTTAGCAGCCTTAACAATCAATTGTCTTTCTGCAGTTAGCTCATTAAAAGTTAAACAATTAAAAGAAAACACAATAAGCATAATCCAGACTCTGTTTATCTGCCATCTTTAGGTAGCCTTTTATCTTTATTTCTATTTTGCTTTTTTAAGGGCTTTCTTTACCCTTTGTTTTCTTCTCTTGGAAGCCTATGTGTATTTTACTTACATTGTACTTCTTTTAGACGTTTTTTTGAGTCTAAATCTGTTTTATTGAGAATCCCTAATCATTTTCCAACCAGAAGAGCTCTTAAAATGCAGGATCACTATGTTTGCTCACTCTGCCCCTGATAGCAGATTTTCAATACAGCAGTGATAACTGCTTTATCTCTACTCGCTATCAGCAAACAGAGCAGATTCAGGAAATTCTGCTACAAGAAAAAACGTTTTTGACTCTGTTTCCTTTCTGTTTAGTATAAGCAAATACCTTAAATTAGTCACATGCAGTTAGTTGTTTATATCAAGTCTTCTGTGAGATGTATGGGTTTAAGGTGCCTGCCATGAATGCATGCCATTTGTAAATTCCAGCCTGAACACTGTGCCATTTGTGTACAATAAATTAATTCAGATATACAATTCAGAAAGCTACTTTTGGCTCTGTTTCAGTGGTCTAGAACACCTTTTGAGCTTTTTAAACTTTCTTAGGCTTTATGTGGGTGTTTGGCCCATGCTGGGATGCCATCTTTTATTGGCTAGTTCTGGCCCATTTAGGCCAGACATTCTGACCTTGCCCATGGCATCTTTTATCCCCTAAAGAAATGAATAAGATGCTTATATTAACTTCATACTGTTTAGCCTATGTCTCCAGCACATTGGCTTCCTACCTCTTTGATCTTAATTCAACCCATTCCAGTATTCTATCTGCCACATGACCTGGCCTGTTGCTCACCTGGATTCCTTACATGGTTCTTCTTTGGGGATTGGATAGAGACTGACTGACTCCACCCTCCTTCTACCTGTCTCTACTCTGATTCCTGCACCCATGTCTATGGTGTTCCACATAGGCCAAAACACCTCCTTTATTTACAGAGAACAGTCCTACCACACAAACATATGTAAGAGCATATAAAGCAGAAGGTTTCTCTATGGTTTTCCAAACACCTTCAGTCTTATTTATTCCTCTCTACCCAGAAGCCATAGACAATCAAGCAAAATGCCCCCAGAGCCAGGTTGGAATATTCCCATTTAAATTGTTGGTCAGATAGTCCAAGAAGCTCTCAAAATAACAAGCTACTACCCTTAGATTCTTGCCAGAAATTGAGGATAAATATGTATTGCTTTGGCCACAGTACTTGAGCATCAAGCTGATGCTTACCTCTTGTCTCTTCCCTCATGAGTATCTCAGGGAAGTACACTCTCATAGACTATCAAGGAGCTATTCAAGTGTCCAGTGGAGAAAGTTTTCACAGGAATTCTAAGTTGTAAATATAATAGTGAAATACAGTAATGACCATTCCAGAAAGATAGGATCAAAGGTGTAACAGTACCACTAATAATCTTGAGGGCAGCCAATAACTGTCTAAAGCAGGAAGGAACTGATGCTGATGCTGTTACTATAAATGCAGCTAAAATACTGTGCTGTAGAAGTCATAGATCCTAGGGGAGAACATACCATTGAGATACATTATAGAGTATTCAAATTCCTTCTAAATATTTATCTTTATAACTATAGATTAGTGTATATCTTAGTCCTCATCAAGGAAGGTTTTTTTTTTTTTTTTTGCATTGGATGTAAGTTATTTGAGAGAATTACATCTAGTCAAAATTTAGAGACTAAGTAACTATGGAGTGTCCATTCCCTAGAGGGACACCTGTAACATCACTATATCCAAGGCTCAGGAAATATCATGGAAGAAGGAGTTGAAAGATTTTAAAAGTCTGAGAACTTGGAGGATTGCTATGAAAAAATATTGTCTTCTGGACTTGATAGCAACATGTAATCATGAACTTTAAACTTTCATTGTTGCTGCACAAAGACAGCACAAGATCTCAGTAATTAACTCTCCCACATGGATGGGAAAGGTTCACAAAGAATCACCCCTGTTGTGGGAATTCATCCTGTTCAGACAATACTTTTGGGGTTGGAAACCCTAGTGCATGGCCTTGCCAGCATATATGACCTCTTAAGTGTGGAGGGAAAGAGGTTGTAAGCTGTCTTAGGAAGTAGGAGCAGGATGGATGGTTTCCATCACCTCTAAATAGTTCAGAAGAGAACAATAGCTGGGTAAGTGGCAGTGTCTAATTTGTTTTGTATTTGTGAGTGTATTACCTTATTTTTTTGTCTTAACAAATTCCTGAAATCCTTTAACAGACTCTCCTGGTTTTCCATTACAAGTGGCACCCACATATAACACATGCCTGATTGAGAAACTACAGACAGTCAATATTTGTCTAGAGAGAAAAATATGGAGCCACAGTAACTTAACATGTGTGTGTACATATACATACATACATGCATACATACATACATACATACACACACATAGATACATGTTGTGTGAATTTGAGGAGATATGAGTAACATTGATACTGGAAAAGTTGAGTTGGGGAGAAAGAATTGATGTGATGAAATGTATTGTGCTCATGCATCAAAGCCTAAATTTTTTTATGTAAATTATAATGATAGATTTTTTTATAAATTATATTGATAGATTTTTTTGTATACTTATTATTATTATGAACAAAGAAGTCACGCTTTCTATCCCTGTATATCCTTATTCAAGGTCCCTTCCCCCTCCCGTCACATCAGATCATTTTTTCTTCTCCGCAACTCACCATCTCCTCCCTGGGCAGGCAGCAGGCAGTCCCATGGTCCCACTGACCCAATATTGCTTAGTTCAGTCTCCACTCCTGGCAGATCCAGTTTTGTGCCCCCAACATCAAGACTGAGTCAGGTGTTCCTCTAGGTGGAGTGGGATCTGAAGAGTCAGTCCAACGTGTTTCTGATCCCAAGCTGTTCAGTGGTTGTGGTTTGCAGCTTGGGCATGCTTGGCTTTTTTCTTGTTTGCTTGTTTAGAGACCACTAATGAGTGAGTACATTCCCTGCTTATCTTTCTGGATTTGTGATAGCTCGCTCAGGAGGATATTCTCCAAGTCCATCCATTTGCCTGCAAATTTTAGGATATCATTTTTTCTTACTGCTGAGTAGTATTCCATTGTGTAGATGTACCACAGTTTGTTAATCCATTCTTCAGTTGAGTGGAATCTAGGTTGTTTCCAGGTTCTTGCTATTACAAATAATGCTGCTATGAACATAGTTGAGATAATGCCTTTGGAGCATGACTGTGCATCATTAGGTTATATACCCAGAAGTGGTATTGCTGGGTCCTTGGAGAGATTGATCTCAATTTTCTGAGAAATCGCCATACTGCGTTCCAAAGTGGCTGAACAAGCTTACACTCCCACCAACAATGGAGGAGTGCTCCCCTTGTTCCACATCCTCTCCAACATAGGCTGTCATCTGTGTCTTTTATCTAAGCCAATCTAACAGGTGTCAGATGGTATCTCAAAGTTGTTTTGATTTTCATTTCTCTGATGGCTAAAGAATATGAGCAATTTTCAGGTGCCTTTCAGCCATTCGTAATTCTTCTGCTGAGAATTCCCTTTTTAGATCTGAACCCCATTTTTTGATTGGGTTATTTAAGGTTTTGGGTTCTAGATTCTTGAGCTCTTTATATATCTTAGAGATCAGTCCTCTATCACTTGTAGGGTTGGTGAAAAGCTTTTCCCATTCTGTAGGCTGTTGTTTTGTCCTATTGACAGTGTCCTTGGCAAAGCCTAAAATTTAAATAAATAAATAAATAAATAAATATTTTTGGTCCAGATTTGAATACTCTATAATGTATATTCTTACAAAAATTGATGAGGTTTCCTAATAGGTTAACTGCTTGCCACTGAAGCATGAGGATCTGAATTTGAATCCTCACAACTCATGTAAAGCCTGGTCCAATAGCTAACTGTATAATTCCAGTGCAAAACAGGTGTTGTGTAGCAATTTACTCATAGATTAAATTTTCCATCTTAGAGGGAATCTTCTTACCTTATCTAAGATGAGATGTGTAAAGGGAAATAAAACAGCAGTATATTTTGAGAAAAAAATGTCTACAGGGAGGTAAAACAAAAGAGGGGAGATTAAAATAATCCATTGTACTGAGAAGCTTATTAAAATAGAAAGTGGAGTACTTAAAATAGCTTCAGGAAGTCCCTGAAACTTACAAGATTCACTACACCCCTACTTTCCTAAGAGTATAAAAGTAGTAAAGACTCATTAGAGACATTCTGAGATCATCCAAGCTATCAGAGACCAAGTAAAATGGCTGGCCAAGGAAGGCTCCTGAAAAGGACACTCCCTAACCTGTTGAGCTTCCTAAAGGGTTCTCACTGAATACCAAGTCCCCATACTTTATAAATTACTGCACATGCTGGAACGAACTTTAGTAATGAAGCTATATTTGAGTCATGTCTGCTTCTATAAGTAACCTCTTGCCCACATTCCTGTAAGTAGCCCCAATAAAATACATTGGTCTAAGTTGGACTTCTATGGTATCTATATTTAAGTCTGTCATGAGTTCCCTGTGAGTAGACATTTTCTTATAACTCCCTAACAAAACAGGAGACTACCACAGAAGCTTTCAGGTCATTTAGGCTAGAGTGTGCTGCACCAAACAAAGAAGACCCAGTGTCAGCTGAAGTGGAAAAGCAATGACCAGAATCAGAGATTGACATCTAACCTACATATATGTGAGATAGCACTCGTGTACTCACACTAGCATACATGAACATATACAGACATATAAGAAAAAATCACATTACCCACCAAATTAGAAAAATATGGTAGCTTATGAATATGTATGTTTATGTACAAAGTGAACCTCAAATAAAAATGAAAATGAGCTAATATATACATATCAGTCACAAAGTATAAAAATAATTATTAAACAATGGCCTTGTTGGAGGGAGTGTGTCACCGTGAATGCTAGCTTTGAAGTTTTATGTGTTCAAGCTAGCTCCCAGTGTGGCACACAGTGTCTTTCTGTTGCCTGCAGACATTATGTAAAGATGTATTCATCTGGTGGGTTTAAAAAAGAGCTGAATGGTCAATGGCTAGGTGGGAGAAAATAGGCTGGACTTCCAGGCAGAGAGAGGAACTCAGAGGGGATGAATCTACATGCACAAGAGATGCCAGTGAGACAGGAACGGAGTGGGACACACAGAATGTAGGAAAGGTAAGAAGCCACATGGGAGAATGTAGATTAATAAAACTAGGTTAAATTAAGTTATAAGAGCTAGTTGGGAGCTGACAGTTCCAAAGAAATTCTAACTACACTCAGCTCCTCTTCAGCACCATGTCTGCCTACATGTGGCCATATCACAATATACTGATAATGGGCTAAACTTCTAAAACTGTAAGCCAGCCCTAATTAATTGTTTTCCTTTATAAGTGATGCTGGGGTCATGATGTCTCTTCATAGCAATAGAAACCCTAATGAAGACAAAAGTTGGTACCAGGGGCTGGAGTATTGTTGTGATAGGCCTGACCATGCTTTTGTTCGGAGAAGGAATGCAAACTCTGGGAATTTGAATTATAAAAGAAATTGAACAATTTAAGTGTTGCTTAGTGAGCCATCTAATAGGAACATGAAAGACAGTAGTACTGAGGGTGGTTTGAACTGTGGGAGCCTGGCCCAAGAGGTTTTAGAGGGGAAGAATTTTACTATGTTGCCTAGAGACTGATGTCATATTTTGGCTAAGAATATGGCTGCTTTTTGGTCTTATCTGAAAAGTCTGCCTGAAAATAAAGTGAAGAGTTTTGGATTGATTGCATTGGCAAAGGAAATCTCAATAGACTGTCATGTGGTTCTTAGTGTTTACTCCTATAAACATTTATAATAAAAAGGAGCAAACTGAACAAGTAAAAATACAAAATGTCCAGATTGAGAAAAAAGGGGTACAAGGAAATGAAATAGAGCTAAACATTATGTTCAAGGTGATAAACAGATTAAAGACTAGCTGGGTGGCTAATGGAATAAAGTGAGTGGTGACCTCAGGGCAAGACCTTACCCAACTAAGCTTCAAAATTTTGAAAGACAATTAAAGAAAAGCTTCACACATTTCATCTGAGCACTCAGAAGGCAGAGGCTGATGGATCTCTAAATTAAAGGATAACGTGGTCTATAGACAGTTTCAGCATAGACAAGCTTAGACAGTGAAGAAAATCATCAATTACATGAATATGTAATAAACCGAGGGGACCATGTTTCAGCCCCAGTAAACAGCAGAACTTGGCAGTTTCAGCCTTGCAATTCTGGCTTTAGAATCAAGGATAGAAGAAAGGGGTTATGGAAATCCCTCTCCTTGACTAAGGAAAGCAGCTGAGGACAGGCATAAAGCTGTGAGGGTGAAGCCTGGATTGCTTTGGGGTCATCAAAATGTTTGAGATGCCAGAGTTGTGAGATAGCTGCTGAGGGAAGCTGCTGCTAACACAGAGCAGAACCAGCCCAAGAGAAAAACGTGTGCTGCGGTCAACATAGCTGAAAGGAGCTGGATATGGGAAGAGTACTTTGAGATCAGACAGAGATGCAGAGTTTGGAGCTTGGATAGCTGGGGTTTTGTCTTGTTTTGGTCCAGTATAACCTCACTATACTCCCTCTCCTCCCTTTGGAGCAGTTAATATATGTCCATATATATCCTGTGTCCTTGTATGTCGGAAGTCTGTGATCTGCCTTTTAATTTTGATTTTACAGGGAACTGAAGTTAAGAGATTGCTAGAGTTCCTGAAGAAACTTTGAACATTGAACTTTGAAACAAGTTTGAGACTGTAAAAGACTATCTGCGGGGGGGGGGGGGGGGTTGAAGTTATACTGAATGCATTTCTGTGTTGTTATGGCTACAAGCCTATGGGGGCCACAGAGTGGAACTAAGCCAGCAGTTTTGACTGCATCAAGTACAAGAGTTGTGCAAATTCAAGCCATTCCTAATCAATTTTCTGTTCAACAGAACTTCTCTCAGTGAAAGTATGTATAGTTATTAGGAGAGAAATAAGTTTTGGAGCTAGGAAGATAGTTCAATGTTTAAAAGGGCTGGCTGTTTTTGCAGAGTATGGGATTCCAGTTCCTAGCACCCACATAGCAACACACAGGCACTTATGACTCCAGTTTTCTAGGATCCAAGGACCTCTTCTGGCATCCACAGGCTCTCTCTCTCTCTCTCTCTCTCTCTCTCTCTCTCTCTCTCTCTCTCTCTCTAACACACACACACACACACACACACACATATGTTTTTAAAACTATATTATTTCTCTGTGAAATTAGTATTCAAGAGCAAAGATTCCATCTCTAGTCTTCATTTGAGAGTTTTCTACTGTCCTCAGGGGAAAGCAAAAACAAAATCAGTGCACAAATTAGTACTCAGACTTTGCTGGTTCTCCACAGATTCTGGTATGGCTTTTCACATCTGCCACTGAACAGCTTGGGATCTGAAACACCCTGGACCGGCACCTTGGATTTCATTTCCTCCACAGAAACACCTGACCCAGTCTTGATGTTGGGGTAAAGAAAGCGGATCTGCCTGGAGTGGATGCTGAACTAAGCCACCTTGGGACCTTGGGACCTCCTGTCCTTGCTGGGGAGGTGATAAAGTGATGATGAGAAGAGAGAGTGACTGGAAGGGGTGGGAGGGGAAAGGGAGTTTGAACAAGGGGATACATGGATTAAGAATATGACTTTATTCATGATAAAAAAGAAAAAATATTCAGTACATAACTGAAAAAAATAATTAAGAAAAAAGAAAAACCTTCTGTAAGTTCTGAGCCACTTGTTAGGACATAGAGATCTCAGAAAGTTGTGTGCATAGTCAAGAAGTCTATCATGTTAGAAGATCTAGGGCCTGTCTCCTTACACCAGGATGGAGATTCAAGGTGGCCTTCCAGTGTGTAAAAGAACAGGAATTACTTCTATATTTTTATTTTACAAAAACTGCTTATATAAATGTTTTCTCAATTTCTCATTGTTTAGAAAAATACCTAAGAAATAAAGTAATCATTCATATTTCTGTACTATATGTAGATATATTTATCTTTAATACTACTAAAAAATGACTCTTGCTATGAGACACATACAATAAAGGTTAATTATAATCAAATGTCATGATTGAATTAAAATCATAAAGAATTCCAGGGGAAATTGTCAATTTCTCATATTAAGCAATTTACTCATTCAATTAAGTCTATGAGACTTACATTATATAAATAAAATAATTTCAACTGGGATGATTTTTAATCATAAACATCAATGGCATATGGAGGATCTGAAATTCTCTCTGAGTTCCTATTTCTGCTCAGTAGCCATTAAGACAGCATAGATGTGCCACTTTCTGCTTGAATCATATCCTTTGGAATTAAGTGACTTGGGAGATTAAATCAATCATTAAGTCAGAACACTGTGATCTCTGTCTAAGCACTTGACTAGGATGGCTTGTAATCCATTCATACTGAAAGGACAGAGACTAAACACAGTGAGAACACATTACATGTGCCATTACTATGTGAGATTATGATCTGAAAGCTCTCATTAACTTCCACTTATTAACTTGTCTTTTCTATCCAGGTTTCTTTGCCAAACCACTGACCAACAAAGATTCTAGAAGTTGCTGTTAACACAAAGAGATCAAAATAAGCAAGGAGTATATGCACCATGAATTCCACAATTACATTTTAACCCCTCAAGAAGATCAGCAAAAAAAAAAGTGTACTATCTATAGGAGATATTTACATAAAATAAAGCAATAAAATAAGAAAGAAGCATGAAGTTTCTTACAAAATAAATTCCCAAAGACAAATTATTTAACTCATTCTAATAAAGAAAAATGTAAATTAGTCCCAAAGAAATTTCAAAGAATAAATGTAAACAATAAATAAAGATGATTTAACAGCAGATTACAAAAGGTAAATCAAGAGAGATCAGAAAAATTGCTGGTAATAACAAAGCCAGAAAGTGTTAGTAAAACCTAAACTACATTGAGACTTGCAAAAAATAAAATAAGACTCTTTAAAAAGAAAGGAAGACAAGGTAAAGGTAGAGGAGAGATGAGTTAATGTGTAAAAGCAACAGATTAATATGCTGGACACAACAGGTAAAGAAAATAAACTAAAAGTAGCTCATATATACAAGTTTGAAATTCCTAATGTAAAAATGGGGAGGCTGTCATAACAACCGTGGCTTTCTTCACCTGAAGAGACATGAGAAAGATAAAAGGTTTACAAAATCATATGTGTTAAAGTAAAATAGAGAAATATATATTTATTATGACACTTGTAAATATAATTTGTAAATATAGTAAGACTTCCACATACACAAACTTCCAGAAATTAACATACATAAGGCCTGCACATTTTTACTTTTAGGATTTCCAACACTGAAAGAGACAAGAGAACACAAAATCACACTCCTCCTAATCAAGAAGCAGCTTGCAGTGGATATAGGCTAACAGAATGAAAATCAGTTTCCTGCAATGGACTATCACTGGATATATTAACTAACCTTTGTGGCAGGTCCAGGAGTAGTTGCCCAATACAATGGACTCTGTATCTTTTTGTATGTGACATTTATTTTGTTTGTTGGTTTTTCTCTTTTGTTTCTTTTTTCTAAGGCAAGGTATCTCTGTGTAGCTCAGGCTGCCCTGGAACTCACTCTGTAGATCAGGCTGGTCTCAAACACAGAGATCCCCTGACTCTGCCTCTTGGATGCTATGATTAAAGGTGTGGACCACCACTACCTGGCTGGTTTTCTTCTCAATTTTTTTCTCTATACAATTTGCCACTTTTCTTTTTAGAGAAAGAGTTTCTTACTGAACCAGCAACTCTGGTGAGTTAAAGAGCTTCAAAGACCCTCCTCTCAGTCTCCAGTTCCCTGCCTTGAGGTTACAGAAGCTTACTCCAGAAGGCTTTGCACATGGAGAATGGACTTCTGAGCTCAGATCTCATGCTTGAGCAATAGGCATTTTACCAGCCTTAGAGCATTCTTCTAAGTTTTCTCTCGTTTGATACTATCAATCTGGTTACTGAGTGACTCCTATGTGTTTCCATTAGCCAGTGTTATTATCTGCTTGAGTTTCAGTGTCTCCTCCCATTCATCAGCATCAAGTCACCTGTAGGGACTTATGAACCACCTGAGAGGCTCACTAAAGATCAGAGCAGTAATGTGCTCCTTTCATGTTCTCTCTCCTGTATCTATACACTTGCCCATTAAGGAAGGCCCTGGCACTGGGTAAGTGAGCTTCCTACACCACACACTTCTGCCAAGATGAACTATACCATCAGAGGTCAAAAGTAATGTGGCCAATTAGATAATGGGCTTAAAATTTCCCAAACTGTGAAACAAAATAAAATTTTTCTCTTTATAAATTGATAATTTGGGTATTGTTGTTAGTTGTTTGTTTATTGTTCAGGACTGGGAAACCAAGACCTTAGCTGTGTTGCTTTAAGTTACATGAGTCATGATGTAATCAAAAAGGGGCTTTTCTTTGTTTTATCTTTGTTCAAGCCATTATTGAACTTTTTTTCATTTCAGTGTTGTTCTTGTATTTCTCTTCTGAGGTCATGAATTTCCACAAAGATACACTAAATCCATGTGTGATTGCCCCAGACCACTGCCACCTATGGGAAGATATCCCATATGTTTGGACAACCTTCCACTAGTTAAATTATTTCAACTGCCCCCAGGCATCCAGCCAGCCTGTCTAGAGCATTAGTGCTTATGAGACACCATTGTTACAGTCAGTGCTATCCAGGCCTCCTACGAAGTTCATTGTTAATATGGCACTCAGTCTTGCTTACTCAATGTACACACTGCACCCGGCAGTCATTGTACCTGCTGGTAACATGCCTGAAAACACTAGTCAACCTCAACTGAGCACAGGGCTTACAGCCAGCCCAGCAATTATCTGGAAATTAGCTAGATCCCTGTACCTCCATACTACCTTCCTACTAGCCTTCCCATTCTATAACTATTTGTAAGCAGAATAGCCATACTCTGAAGGACAGCAGTTATAGACAGTATAGTTCATTCCCAGAGGACCACCCCAGAAGCAGTGGTATTTAAGGACAGGAGTATCGAGGATTTGCTAGACAGGGAGACTTAGAGCATTGGTGTCACTAACAACTGGTTGAAGGGGCAGGGAATTTTATCATGGAGTCATGGGCAGAGGTGGGTTGTAAGGGGAGTGAGATCCCATGAGAGTAAAATGAAGTGTAATTTTGAAAGGATAAGGAGGTCATTTGCCATTTGTCCTTCATTAGAGGGTGGCCCACAGAGAGTAATGAGGAAAATAAAGTGGTTTTCTAACTAACATGATTTTCTTCAGACCCCCTAAGAGTCCCTGGGATAATGATAAGGTGACAGATGCTAGGAATCAAGGGCAGTAGAGACACCTTAAAGGTCTTCCTCTCCAAATAATGTGCATGAAGAGAAAAGAGGAAGGAGGCTCCAACCTGAAAAAAAGTGTGCAACAGAAAGGCTTGCTTACCAACTGTGAAATACAGCCTATGCAACCATTCTCCCACTGTAGGTAGATAAACAATTATTTATCATGTTCTAATTTCAAGCTTCTATTTGACTCATATTTATAACAGCTACTCTTTGCATACATAACTTCATTTGAAATATAAAAAATGCTATTCTATACTCCCAGACAAAGGGCTTTCGGCCACCAGTTATGTTTTATTTTTGTCTGGCTTAAGAACTTGGATCTGTGATTCAGCTTCTGGCCAATAAAGTGGCTGAGATGATGTTCAGCAATTTTCTGACCAGGCAATTTTTAGTGCAGCAAATACAGATTTATTTCTCCACAAATCCAACCCAAATCAACACCTATAGAGTATCTTGTGTTACTGTGTAAAGTAATCAACCCTTTGGTTGCCAGCTGTTACATTATCCTTTTTTATCACACCATTAAGTGCATATGTTTCAAATTGAGATTCATGTAAAAACCAAAATATGTCCTCGAGTATAAAAGGCAGAATCAGACACCATTCTGTGGAAATGATTTTTCTTCCAAAGCCATTTATTTTGATATATATATATATTCTTTGTTATGTTTCTATCAGGTGGCTTGAAATGCTTCCCTAGTCCCATTTAGCTGATTAAATTTGAACTCTACAGCATGCTTTTGTCAGGCCTCAGAACAAGAAGAGAGAACATGACTGTTGCGGTAAAAGCTAATAACTCATTTTCCAACAAAGTAAAGTATATTATGGCTCATAAGTAGCATCTCTATACCTATTACATTGCTGCTCTTCCAACTTATGTTTTATGAAGTTGAATAATCACTATAAAATTCTTACTGGTCTAGCACTTTCCTCTGGTTCAAAACTGTCACTAGAGCCTATTTTCTTTACATATCAAGTTCCTTGTCACCAATAAAACTATAATGATCTGTCTATGACTCTGGTAGTTTTAAATATTTGTTTTATTTTTATGGATATGAGTGCTTTGGCTGTGTGTATATTTGTATACCATGTGAATGTCTGGTAACCACAGCGGTCACAAAAAGCTGTTGAATGCCCTGGAAATGGAGTTATGGACAGTTACTAGCTGCTGTGTGCATACTGGAAAACAAACTCACTTCCTCTCAAAGAGCAAGCTCTCTCAGTCCCTGAAACATCTCTCTAATTTCCCTCTAAGACATCTTCCTTTTTCCTTCCTACTATCCTCTGGCATTGTTTGACCTTGCCAAAGCTCTCAAATGCACTGTGCCTTCATCTTTGAATCTTTGTGCATTGATTCTTCTCTTGACTGCATATATCATACATGTCTGCCTTTATGACTATTTTAACTAATTTATTTTGTAAAAGGATATCTGCTGTGGGATGGTCTTTCTGTAGGCTGTGAATATGTGTTGCTACCATTGGCTAATAAAGAAGCTGTTTGGGCCTATAGAAAGACAGCATATAACCAGATGTAAAATTCAAACAGAGAGAAAGAAGAACAGATTTGAAAGATGAAATCCAGCCACCATCCCCCAAAATAAAAGATGTGAAAGTACTGGTAAGCCACCAGCCATGTGGCAATGCATAAATGAATAGAAATTGGTTAATTTGAGATGAATGAGCTACTTAGTAATTAGCCTGGACCAAACAGTTTGGAATGAATATAAGCCTCTGTGTGTTCATTTGGGACCAAATGGATGTAGGACACAGGAAAACTTCCAGCTACAGATAATGGACTTCTGTCACTTAGAATCTTATATTTCCTTTATCTTAACTCATCTATCATAAAAATATTTTATAATACCTACCATTAGTGAATTAATTTGTGATTACTTTTTTTGTATTTTCACTGAGATAGAGTTTTGTTTAATCTAATCATAGCATGTTACTTGTGAGAAATAAGTTGGTGCATTGCCATGAGGTCAAGAATAGTTTGAGCTAAACAGTGAGCTCTAGGCCAGTCTGGATATAATGGGAGCCATTTCTCATAAACGTTTTTAAAGGAATAAAACAAACAAATGTCCCTTTGTCTACCACAGTGCAAATTCTGTTAATTATTTATTAAATGGATATAGAATGGTCACCTGACATAAGTAAGTGTATAAATTTATCTGGAAAATAACTTTTCTGAAAATCTGAAAAGTGTAATTTAAATAACAAGTCAACCTCAGTTTACCAGAAAATTTTGAATGTTTTCTTTTACCTGCTTCAATTTTCTTTTTTCCTTATTCTTAATGAAAATTAATCAATTTATAGTAATGATTTATAATAATAAAGTGTCCTTAGGTATCAGGTGGCCTTAATCTGTACTCATACCAATATAGTCCTGTTTTAATATTTTTTTAAAAAATTATATAAATACAACAGGAGAGTATGGATCAATAGTATGAATGAACAATAAAGACTCAATAATTGTTAAATATTTTATACTTAGTAGTAGATTTCATTCTTTCTACCGGACAACATGTTATATGGAGAGACCTGTCTATCACCTGAATTTCACAAAAAATAGCTATAACAATAATCACAATCTTTATAGTTAACAAATACTTTCATATACATCTTCATTTAACTTTGATATCTGCTTGTAAAGCACAGAGCATAGATTTCTAACCTGGCTATGATTCACTCTAATTCATTCAAATAAGAAAAAATGTTCTGTGGATTTCATGCAGACAGTAGATTAGATAACACTAGCTATACCCATAAAGTCTTCTCAACCTGATCACCTAAATGTGGAAGTAAAATAAAACACAGGAAAGTCCACAAAGCTTCAACTCTACCAAAGAGCTACAGCCAACTATGGAATGTTGAGAGTGAGAGAAATAATCTTCCTAGGGAAGGGCCACCCAACTGGTTATTTAATCCCAAATGGTAAGTCCTAAAAAGATTTATACAAATAACATTATCCAGAATAAGCAGAGTATATTTAAGAATATATGTATATGCATATATGAATATATATATGAATATAATAAAAAGTACATGAGTTTGAAAGAGAGTAAGAAAGAATACATGTGAGGGCTTGAAGGGATGGAAGGAAAGCTAGAAATAAAATTATAATATCAAAAAGAAAAAATTAAAAGAACAGCACAGTAATTTTTAAGTTAACGTTATGATTCAATGTATACATAGCATGAATCTGTATATGCCTTACATACTGTACACAATAGAACTCTATGAATATATTTATGTGTATATAGGATTTCAATTTGTTTAATCATTCAAGCTTATTCTTACTAAATCTCAAATGCAATACTTTGTGTCTTTAATAAAAGTTTTAATAGGATCTCTGTAGATTATTCTGGATATTTTTCCCATGTCCCCAAAATTAATTTATATAGGCTTTGAAATTAGTTTATTCTAGATTCTGAATTTTTTGTTTATATATTTATTATTTGGTAATTTTACATTATGCATCCCATAAACTCAGTTAAGAGACCTCTCAGATTCATGCCTACACTTATGATCTCCCCATTTACAAAAAGGCCCATTCATGCTGCTCATTTACTTACTGGAGCATAATTAAACTCCCTGTGACCAGACCCTGAAAGAAAACAAGTCTTTTCTCATCCACATCCCTGCCAGAGGCCATCAATGCAGAAGTGAGGCATTGTGTCAATTAGCTATGTTCTGCTTTTGAGTTCTTGGGTACAATGACATCTCTCCTTTTATTATTTTTAAAGTCCACTAATGAGTGAGTACATCCCCTGCTTCTCCTTCTGGGATTGTGATACCTCACTCAGGAGTATATTCTCCATATCCATCCATTCGCTTGCAAATTTTAGAATATCATTTTTTCTTACTGCTGAGTAGTACTCCATTGTATAGATTCTGAAATTTTGCCAAAAAATCAGCAATATTTCTTCATAGAATGCACATGAAGTATAAAATCACTACTATGTGGGATAAATAAGGCACTGCATAAATAAAATGCACTTACGGGTTTCCTGTTAAGTGAGCTACAAGATACACTCCATTCAAATGTTAGGAGTTTGCTTGATTTCAACTAAGCATAAGCAACTACAAAGCACACAGTTGGAGCCTTCGTTGGATCCTGATATTGCCCAGCACCTATCTATAGTCCAGGGTCAAATGTCACAACACAAACTGTTGTAACATTTGTAAATGAGCAAATTGCAATCAAATTCAAATCATATGCACAAAACACGCACAACTCACTGCTTATTCTTTTCTGAGTAGTTTTGTTGTAGGTTTGTGGAGGATGGAAAGACTGAAATTGCACCTTACAAACTTAAGAGATTCCTCTCTATATGGTCTACCTGCTGCTCTTAATCCGCCTGCTCTGTGTGTGTGTGTGTGTGTGTGTGTGTGTGTGTCTTACAACGTCTCTCCCTTTTCTCTCTGTCTTTCCTGCCTCTTTCTGTCTCTGTCTCTCTTTTCTTCTTTCCATTCCTTTTCTCTCTGACTTTTTCCTTACTCATTTTGTGATTCCTCCACACAAGTTGATTGCTTCTTCACATTAGCTAAGATTTGTATATTTGTCAGTTTCTTAAGCATGAAAATCTACTGATTTCCAAGCCCATGATACCACCATATTAAGTTGACATAGTAGAATTTCAAATGCTGTGGATACATTTATATAATTGTATAGAATTTATTATACTTATATACGTTATTAAAGCATTCAAAAATTATTCAAATTTTCTACACACGCCAAAAATCTCAACTTATCTAACACTGAAGCAAGCAGAAGTTGTGTAATTTCAAGTTTTGTGGAGATTTTTTTTAATTATGCAAAATAAAATATACTGAAATATAAGTGCAAAATATAATGATATAATAACTTTCAATCAACACTGCCACTCAAACCCAACCACCCCATTATCCTCCTCTTGGCCACTCATCTGCTGCAACATCAGCAGCATCTATATTAGCACCACCTACTCCAGTTGGAAGAACAGGTAGCTGGGATCCCAGATAAACTGTCCCAATCTCCAAGCCCCAAAACCCAAAGTACATTCTTGCCCCTTCCCCTCTCACCTCAGCCCCAGCAAGGCAACTGAGTTCTGCCCCGACTCTAGTGAATCTTCACTGCTCTGAAGCAGTTTCCAGTATCCAGCCAATAGGTGAGAAGTCAGAAGGTAAGCTGTACCAACACCCCCAACACTCTCTGGATTCCATAACTTTTACAACCCACTTTGCCCCTCAAACCCACCATCACCCTCATCAAACCCAATGGCCTCATCATCCTCCCAATGGCCAACCATTCACAGTAATAACAGCAGCCTCTATACAAGAGCTGCCAACTTCTGGAAGAAGAGAAGATTCAACAGACACAAATGGCATCCATACCACCTAGAACAGCAGCCCCTATAGGCTCCAGTGCCACCTACCCCAGTTGGAATACCAGTCTCCATTGGCACAGGCACAAACCACACCAATAGGAAGAACAGCATTGGGAAGAACAGACTCCATAGGCATAAGTAAAGCTCACAAACGCCAGACAAACTAAAAGATAGGCTACAAAGATATCACAAGAATCAATACCTGTAACTATAACTATCTCAAGCCCAAATTGGTAAATGGCGATGTAAAAATACATGCAACAACATAAAGGGCAATATGACAGCACCAGAACCCAGTGGTCCTACAGCAGCAAGACCTAAACATCCCAACACAAATGAAATAGAAGAAAATAACCTTAAAAATAACTTTATGAAGATGGTGAAACCTTTAAAGAGAAAATAAAAGCAAGATATTCCATGACGAAATCAAATTTAAACAATAACAATTCACAATTCCAGCCCTACAGAAAGTACTAATAGGAAAACATCAATCCAAGAAAGTTAGTTGCACCCATGAAAATGCAGGCAATAGATAATCTCATACCAGCAAAAACCTAAAGAAGGGAAACAGACACACAATATCACCACATCCACCAAAACAAACAAGCAAAAAGTAATAGGAATTAACAATCATTGGTCATTGACATCTTTTCATATTAATAGTCTCAATTTGTCTATAAAATGACACAGGCTAGCTGGGCACACCCCTTTAATCCCAGCACTGAAGAGGCAGAAGAATACTGATCTCTGTGAGTTTGAAGTGAGCCTGTCATACAGAGTGAGTGCCAGGACAGCCAGGACTGTTTCACAGACAAACCCTGTCTCAGAAAACAAAACAAACCAAGCCAAACAAACAAATAAAAAGGACACAGGCTAAAAGACTGGGTATTAAAACAGGATCCATCTTTCTGCTGCATACAAAAAAAATGCATCTCAACTTCAAAGACAGGGTAAAGGGTTGGAAAAAGATCTACCACTCAAATGAACCCAAGAAGCAAGCTGGTATAACTATCCTAATATCTAACAAAAGAGAATTCAAACTAAAATTAACCAAAAAATATAAAGAAGGATTTTTCGTACTCATTACAGGAAATAACCATCAACATAAAGTCTCAATTCTGGGCATCTATGTTCCCAAAACAAGGCCAGTCATTAAAAAAGTAAAAGAAAAGAAAACATTATAGAATAATGCTCTTGTACACTGTAAAGATCAGGAAATATAGGTGAGGAAACCAGACTAAGAGAATTCTGGGAGGAGAAAAGGCAGAGAAGGAGATGCCAGCCAGACACAGAGGAAGAAAAATGCTGGACTAGACCAAGGTACCAAGCCACATGGCTAAACATAGATAAGAATATTGGGTTAATTTAAGTGTAAGAGCTAGATAATAATATGCCTGCATTATGACCAGTTACTATAATATTAAATTGCTATAATATTAAGCCTCTGAATTAATTACTTGGTTATTAAGAGTTATTTAAGAGTTTCTGGCAAGACAGAAACCACCCACTGAAAAACATTATTAAAGCTTAAATCACACATCAATCAATCCCCACACATTCATAATGAGAGACTTCAACACCCTACTAACACCAATGGACAGGTTGGCCAGACAGAAACTTAACAGAGAAATGAGGGAACAAACAAATGTTATAACTCAAACAAACTTAACAAATATCTACAGAACATTTCACTCAAACACAAAAGAAAATATCTTTTTCTCATCAGCTCATGGAACCTTCTCTAAAGTTGACTACATACTCAGTCACAAAGAAAATGTCAACAGACTTTTTAAAAAGTCAAAATTACTTCGTGTATCTTATCTGATCACTATGAGTTAAAGTTAGAATTCAACAACATAAACTACAAAAATCCTAAAATCTCATGAAAACTAAACAACTTTACCACTGGGTCAAAAAAAGAAATAAAGAAAGGAATTAGAGACTTCCTAGAATTCAATGAAAATGAACAAACAATATGCCTACACTTATGGGAAACTATGAAAGCAGTGCCAAGAAGAAAGTTTGTAGCACTAAGTGCCTACATTAAAAATTTGGAGAAATCTCACACTGCAGCACACCTGAAAGTTCCAGAACAAAAAGAAGCAAATTCACTCAGAAGTAATAGATGCCAGGAAATATACTCAGGGCTGAAATAAGATGGAAACAAAGAGAATAATACAAAGAATCAATAAAACAGTTGGTTCTTTAAGAAATTCAACAAGATAGACAAAACCTTATCCAAACTAAACATAAGACAGAGAAAGAATATTTAAATTAATAAAATCAGAAATGAAAAGGAGGATTCAATAACAGACACTAAGAAAATTTATAAAATCTTGCAGTCATACTTTAAATACCTGTACTCACAATATTGGAAAATATAAAAGAAATGAATAATTTTCTTGTTAGGTACCACATATTAAAATTAGATCAAGACCAAGTAAACAATTTAAATAGACCTATAACTCCAGAGGAACACCTGACCCAGTCTTGATGTTGGTGTGAGGAAAGCAGATCTGCCTGGAGTGGATGCTGTACTAAGCCTCCTTTCAACCTTGGGACCTCCTGCCCTTGCTAGGAGGAGATGAGGAGATAGGGAGAAGAGAGAGTGACTGGAAGGGCTGGGAGGGGAAAGGGAATTTAAGCAAGGTGATAAATGGATAAAAATGAGACTTTATTCATAATAAAAAAGCAGTCATTAAAAGTCTGCTAACCAAAAAAGCCCAGAACCAGATAGTATCAGTGTACAATTCTACCAGAAAATCAAAGATTTAATACCAATACTACTTAAATTGTTTCACATACTAGAAACAGAGAAACATTGCTAAACTCTTTTTTTATGAGACTACAATTACTGTGATACTCAAACTGCACAAATATGCAATAAAGAGAATTACAGACCAATCTCCCTCATGAACTCAGATACAAAATCACTCAGTAAAATACTGGCAAAGCAAATCCAAGAACACATAAAAAATCATCCACCATAATCAAGTAATTCCAGAGATGTAGGGATGGTTTAACATATGAAAATCTGTCCATGTAATACACCATATAAACAAACTGAAAGAAAGTAAACCATATGATCATCTCATTAGATGCTAAAAAAAAAGCCTTTCACAAAATTCAACAACCCTTCATGATAAAGATCTCAGAGAGAGCAAGGATACAGGTAATACATCTAAACATAATAAAGGCAACACATAGCAAGCCAAGAGCCAACATCAAATTAAGAGAAACTCAAAGCAATTCTATTAAAATCAGGAACAAGACAAGGCTGTCAACTCTCCCCAAATCTACTCAATATAGTACTCAAAGTTCTAACTAGAGCAATAAGAAAATAAAGAGAGATAAAGGAGGTATAAATTGGAAATGAAGAAGCTAAAATTTCACTTTTTGCAGATGAGCTGATAATATACACTAGCTATTCCAAAAATCCTGCCTGGGAACTCCTACAGCTAATAAACATCCTCATTATTGTACCAGGATACAAGATTAACTCAAAAATTTTAGTAACCTTCTTATATACAAATGATAAATGGGATGAGCATAAAATCAGAGAAACAACACTTTTTAATAGTCACAAATAATATACAATATCTTGAGGGCTAGCTCTAATCAAAGACATGATAAGAGTCACAAATAATATAAAATATTTTGGGAAACTCTAATCAAAGTCATAAAAGACCATGCAGACAAGAACTTTAAGTCTTTGAAGAAAGAAATTGAAGAAGATACCAGAAAATGAAAAGATTTCCCATGCTGTTAGATAAGTAGGATCAACACAGTAAAAATGGCAATCACTGAATTAAGAACAGATACGGGGGAACCATCAATAAAAGGAACTAGGCCCTGCAGGAATAGGTAACTGTCCACTGACTTGGGCAGTATATGGAGCCTCGAGAAGAGGGATCAGACTGTGTTTCTGTGCATGAACTGGCACTTTGGAGCCGATTCCTTCCAGAGGAACACCTAACCCACTCTTGACATTATGATGAGGAAATTGGACTTGCCTGGAGTGGATGCTGAGCTGATCTACCTTGAGACTTCTTGCTCCTTTAGAGGAGGGGATGAGGGATGGGAAGGAGGGAGGCTGAAGGCAGACAGGGAGGGATTGGGAGGAGGAAAAGAGGGAGGGCAGGGGGATACATTGATTGAAAAAAAACCCTTTATTTTATAAATAAAAAAGAAAAAAATAGTTTAAATTATAAAGAGAAGACAACTGCTTTAGTATAGAGGCAAATCTTTCTTAAAAGTGGGTTTTAATTCTGGGAGTTGATGTCAAGGTGGAAAATAAAAAACAGTTACTAATAACTTTTTAAAAGAAAAACTGGCAATCTTATTAATAGCAATGTATGTTCAATGAATTCTTCATCAAAATCCCAACATAATTCTTCACAGACCTTGAAAGAATAATGCTCAACTTAATAAAAAAAAAAGAGAGAGAGAGAGAGAGAGAGAAAGCAAGGAAAGCTAAAACAATCCTAAAAAACAAAAAAAATTTCTGAAGACGTCACCATCCCTGACTTCAAGCTTTACTATAGGGCTACAGTAGTAAAAACAGCTTGGTATTGACATAAAAACTGACACATGGATTAATGGAATCACATCAAAGACACTGTCATTAATCCACACACCTATAAACAACTGATTTTTGACAAAGAATCCAAAATTATACAATGAAGAAAGAAAGTATCTTCAACAAATGTTGCTGCCATAACTAGATGTTGAGATGTAGTGAAATGCAAATAGATATATATCTATTGACATTTACAATACTTATGTCCAAATCAATCAAGGATCTCAACATAAATCCTGTTACACTGAACCTAATAAAAAGAGGAAATGAGACCTAGCCTTGCACAGATTTGCACAAAGAGACCACTTCCTGAATATAACCCCAGTATTACAGACACTGAGAACAACAATTAATAAATGGGATCTTCTGAAACTGAAAAGCTTCTGTAAGGAAAAAACAACCCTTGTCAATAAGACAAATGGCAGCCTACAGAATGAGTAAAGATCCACATCAATCCCACATCTGAGAGAGGGCTGAGCTCTGTCATCCACTTTGGAAATCAGTATGACAGTTTCTCAGAAAAATGGGGCCAATCTACCTCAAGACCGAGCTATACCAATCTTAGGCATATACCCAAATGATGCTCAAACATACCACAAGGATACTTAATCAACTGTATTCATAGCAGAATTATTCATAATAGCCAGATCCTGGAAACAACCTAGATGCCCCTCAACTAACGAATAAATAAGAAAAATGTGATATGTTAACAGAATGAGGTACTAGTCAGATAAAAAAATAATAATAATGACCTCATTAAATTTGCAGGAAAAATATGGAACTAAAAAAAATTATTCTGAGGAGGTAACTCAAACCCAGAAAGGCAAACATGGTATGCACTCACTCATAAGTGAATATTATGAGTAATTATAGGACAATCAAGAGCCCCAAAGAGGCTAAATAACAAGAAAGACCCAAAGAGGGATGTATGAATTTCCCTGGAAAGAAGAAATAGAAGAGATATCCTGGGTAAACTAGGGCAGGGGTTATGAAAAAGAGGGATGGGATCTTAAGGGATCCAGTTGAGCTGGCTGGGTATGGGGGGATCAATTGGAGGCAGGACAGAGTGGCAGAGTAAGAAAGAGACATGGAAGGGCCATTTTGGAGTTAAGGAGAAACCTGATACAATGGAAGACCCCAGGAATCCATAAGGATGACCCCACCTAAGACTCCTAGCAATAGTGGAAAAGGTAATTAAACTGTCCATCTACTGCAATCAGATTGGTGACTACCCTAATCATCAGAGATACTCTATCCAGTAACTGATAGAAACATATGCAGAACATTGGAGCCCACTCCCTCCAGAGGAACACCTGGCCCAGTCTTGATGTTGGGGTGAGGAAAGTAGATCTGCCAGGAGTGGATGCTGGACTGAGCCACCTTTGGACCTTGGGACCTCCTGCCCTTGCTGGGGAGGAGATAAAGTGATGTGGAAAAAAGAGAATGACTGGAAGGGGTGAGTGGTGCAAGAGAGTTTGAACAAGAGCATACATGGATAAAAATAAGACTTTATTCATAATAAAAAAAGAAACATATGCAGAGATCCACAGGAAAGCAGGGCTGAGCTCTGGGAGTCTTGCTAAGGAAAGGGAAGAGAAATTGTATGAGCAGGAAAGTTGTGTCTGCAGAACCCACAGAGACAACAGACTTGAGCTTGTGGGAGCTCATGGACTCTAAACCAACAGTTAGGGAGTCTACATAGGACTGACCTCTGTTCTCTGCATATGTGTGGCAGTCTTGTAGCTTGGTCTAAGGCTCGCAGGAGTGAGATCAGGACCTGTTTCTGGTACTTTGATGTGTTTTGGGAACCCTTTTCCCATGTCGGATTACCTCTTCCAGCTTTGATGCAAAAAGAGGAGCTTGGTCCTGCCTCAATTTGATGTGTTAGCTGAAGTCCATAAGAGCCCTACTCCTTTCTGAATAGACATGGAAGAAGAATGGAAGGAGAGGGAAAAACTTGGAGGAGAAGAAGGAGGGGAAACTGAGGTTGGTATGTAAAGCAAATAAAAAAAATGTTCTTTAGCCCCTAAATCCAAGCCAGAGGGAAAACCCCTGTAAGCCATAACCTCCTAATGAAATCCAGTTTACTAGGTACCCCAACTACAAATTCTTCCCCAATCTACAACCTACTCCAAAACCAGGCAACTTCAGCAGCCACCTGAGACCCACAGTTCCTCAGCACCTCTTGGATCAAGAGTAGCTACCTGAAACCTACAGTATGCCAGCATCTACTGAATCAACAGCCCCTATAGGATCAAGAGCTCATATTGAACCAAGATTGGATCCCTGAGACACAGAATCAGCCAGCTCTTATTATACCAAGAACAGCTCACTGGAACACAGAATGCCACCAAAGATAACAAGAACTAACAGTCACTAGTTGTTAATACCCATTAATATCAATGGACTCAATTCACCTATAAAAAGACACAGGCTAACACAATGGATACAAAGCAGAATCCATCTTTCTGTTGCATACAGAGATATGTGTAAGTATTTATAGCACATCATATGATGAACTGAACATGGCAGTGGGTGAAATAAGAATTTCTGGCATGTAGCAGCCACATGATAAAGCCAATATGGCACCACGAAGAGAGGGCAAGATACTTACTGCTGGCAAAAGCTATCTGACCAGCTCCTTTGCCTCCTCCTGTGGCAAGCAGAACCCAGTGCCTGCTTTAAGTGTGGCCAACCTGCCCTCTGTCTTGCTCTTGCCTAGCCTCACTGAAGCTGTTCAGGTTTTGTTCTGGGTACAATCAAGTGTGCTAGTCTAAGTGAGAGTCTCCAAGCCCCACATGCAGGGAGACACACAGAGACCACTCCCAACTGATCTCCTAGGCCTGGGCATGGGCAATTGGTGCTGCCAGGGCTTCCTTAACCTGACCACCATCATCACAAAACCGGAGACTTGGGTAGTCCTAATGCTATCAGGTTGGTCCATCTCCTTGTGGACACTGGCAGCCACATACTCAGTCCTATAGGAGCTTTTGAATCTTACCTCTCTTCCTAGCCTCTCCATTGTAGGGGTGAGAAGCAACCAATTTCGGTCTTATCAGACGCTACCACTTAATTGCATTTTCAGACATATCCCTATCACTCACTCATTTTTGGTTATGCCAACCTGCCCCATACCCCTAATAAAGAGGGATATTTTAGCTAAAGTAAGAGCTTTTATCTCTCTTAGTCACATTTCACCTGAATCCAGACTCTGCCAGCCACACCAGCTGCCTCCTTGCTCACCTGTCAGGAGCTGCGATTGAGCCGCAGCCTAAAATGGCACCTGCTTCCACCCTCTGCCTTCCCCGATGGCGAGCGCTCCCTAGGGAAAAACTCCTTATTTGGTGTGAGGCAATCACGTGAATGAGCGTCCGCATGCATGACCCAATGGGCAGCATACACATGGCAGGGAGTGAGTGGATCACCGGAGAGCTTTTAAGCTGACAACCAGGGGGAAGTGGAAGGAGAAGGAAAGAAGAAAGAAGAGTGTACACGCTGAATAAAGGACCTGGTCAGTTGCTGCAGAAGAATCTGGTGTTGCACCTTCCTTGCTGGCGAGGTGGGCCTGACAACTGGCGCCAAAACCCGGGAGCGTCCGTGAAGGATTCAGAACTGCAGTAATCAGGGGGGTTAATTGGTAAGTCTCACAGGAAAATAGTGGGACCTGCGTTAAGCAGGAAAACTCTGCTTGTAGAAAAAAGCAGAGAACGGGGTGTCTGCTGACGAGCGGATCTAACCCGTTGGTAGTTTGGGGTTGTTTGAAAAAAAAAAAGGATATAAAGGGTTTTAAATAGGCAAGGATGGGGCTGGAGAGATGGCTCAGCGGTTAAGAGCACAGTCTGCTCTTGCAGAGGACCCAGGTTCGATTCCCAGCACCTACATGGCGGCTCACAACTGTCTGTAGTTTCAGTTTCAGGCAAACACCAAGGCAAATTAATAAATAAAAGTGTTAAAAAAAAAATAGGCAAGGATATGGGTGTAAATTCCTCTCACCCGATTGCCACAGCTTTGAAAGAGCTGTTGAAGAGTAACGATGTGAGCATTAAATCAAAAAATTTAAAAACTTTTTTAGATGGAGTAGATCACTGCGCTCCTTGGTTTTTGGTTAGTGGTTCACTTACAAGCGCAGCATGGGAAAAGTTAGGAAAGGATTTGATTAGGGCCCATGAGGTTAGAGAGCTGGTGATGGGTATTATACCCATCTGGTCCCTGGTGCATGAATGCCTAGATCATGCTATGGGTAAAGATTTGATAGAGGAAGGGGCGAGGGAATTAGAGAAGCTTAAAGAAGAACGATCCGAAAGAGAGTCCTTAACAGCCGAGGGGGCCGTAGGAAGATTGTATCCACCACTGCCTTCCCTAGAAGAACTCTGCTTAGAGTCCCCGATGAGTCTGTTTCCCAGTGCTCAGAGGAAAGATTGAGTTCAGACTCTGAGCCTGAACAGAAAGGGAGAATAAAAGGGAGAGGCTGTAAGAAAAAGAAACTAAAAAGGGGAAGTCAACGATTTGTTTCTCCTACTGCGCCTATTGCCCCACCTCTGTATTGCTCACCTGGTGGGGGCATCTGTTCTAAGCCACCAGACAACACAAAAGTGTGGAAGATAGTCCAGCATGAGCTGCGCCCTAGTGTGCCGCTGGCTTTTCCAGTTTTTCAAGGTAATCAGGGGCAAAGGTATCATGAGCTTTTAGATTTTAAGACAGTGAAATCCCTGGCAGAGTCTGTCCACACTTATAGCACTACTGCGTCTTTTACAGTAGCACAGGTTGAGGCATTGAGTAGGTTTGCCATGACACCTAGTGACTGGAGTAGCTTAGCAAAAGTGTGTCTCAATCCTGGGCAGTATTTAGACTGGAAATCATTCCTGACTGAATTTGCAGGGGAGGAAGCAGCAGCCAACTGTGCAGCAAGGAATGCTGCCTGGGACTAGGACATGTTACTAGGGACCAGTCGCTTTGCTAATGCCCAGATAGGTTACCCGATCCCGGTTTATGAACAAATTAATAAGATAGTCATAAGGGCATGGAAAGCATTGCCTAATACAGGAGAAGTGAGTGGTAATTTAACCAAAATCACTCAAGGGACCACCGAGCCCTTCTCAGACTTTGTGGCTAGAATGGTGGAAGCAGCAGGAAGAATGTCTGGGGATGCTGAAACCGCCATGCCTCTGATTAAGCACTTGATTTATGAGCAATGTACCAAAGACTGCAGGGCAGCCATCACACCATAAAGGCACAGAAGTCTTGAAACCATTGTAACACCTTACACCGCAGCACAAGTTTTAGTGTTGTGTACTACCATTAATGATTGGGCCATTCTTAGATGCTCCTTTCCTGGAAAGCTTGATAATAATTACCCAAAGCACCCCTTAATGACATTCTTTAAAGAACATCCCATTGTATTTCCAAAGGTAACAGCTACCACACCTCTTCCTGATGTCATTAACATATTTACAGATGGCTCCAAGAACAGAGTGGGAGCATATCTGGTCCTTGGCCAGCCGGTAGTCCAATGCCAATTTGCTCCGGGGACCCCTCAAGTAACAGAATTACAGATAGTGCTAGAAGTCTTTACAACCTTCTCCTGTGCATTTAATTTGATTTCTAATTCGATTTATGTTATAAATGCCTTGAAGATTTTTGAAGTGGCAGTCCCCATAAAACCATCTAGTACTGTAGCCTGTCTATTTTCCCAATTGCAAAAACTTATTAGACACCACCCTCAAAGATTTTCTCCACAACATATAAGGGCTCATACAAAGTTGCCCAGTCCCTTAAGTGAGGGAAATGCCTTAGTGGATGCAGCCACTAGACAAAAGTGGGTATTTCCTGTAGCTGTCAGTACTCAGGTCTGAGATTTTCACAAATTCTACCATGTTAATGCTAAGACTTTGCAGTCTAAGTTTTACCTGTACAGACAAGATGCTAGACAAACTGTGGTTGATTGCCCTCAGTGTGTGCAATTCCACCATCCACCATCCTTGGGAGTTAACCCACGAGGGCTACTCCCCCTTGAGGTCTGGCAAATGGATGTTATTCATTTGCCTGAATTTGGCGCTCTAAAATATGTTCATGTATCAGTAGATATGTGTTCAGGGATTCTTCATGCTACGGCCATGAGTGGAGAAAAGGGCCGCAATGTTATAGCCCATTGCCTCGAAGCATGGGCAGCCTGGGGTAAACCTACACAAATAAAAACTGATAATGGACCAGGCTACACTGGACAATAGTTCACTACCTTCTGTGCGCAGATGGGCATACACCTTAATCATGGCCTACCCTACAACCCCCAAGGGCAAGGCATTGTAGAAAGGGCGCATCACACCTTCAAAGAATGTCTAATTAAACAAAAGGGGGGAATAGGCCTTGGCCGTACCCCAAAGGAGAGACTTTCTTTAGCTCTCTTCACTCTTAATTTTTTTACTTTAAATTCATGTGGGCAGTGTGCGGCCAGTAGACATGCTGCCCCGGGCGGTGGCATTAGTGGCCTAGTTAAATGGAAGGATGTGTTGACAGGTCACTGGAAAGGAACAGACCCCATGCTGGCATGGGCATGAGGGTCTGTTTGTGTTTTTCCCCAGGAAGCTCAAGACCCAGTGTGGGTTCCAGAATGATTACCCAGAAGAGTCAAAGAAGATGGTACTGTTGCTCATCCTCCTGATAATGCTGTCGTCACAGAGCCTTGCCCAAGTGAGGCAGAAGGTCAAGCAAAACCAGATCCGATGGGGAATCCTATCGACATTCCAGCTTCCGATGCTGGTGATGCATTCAGCACCAGTGTTTCCTAGATTTTTTACCACTAACAAGGATGTAGATTTACCTTACCTGCCATATGATAGTGAGGTTGCTCTCATACAGGGGAATATTAGTTTTTCTTTAAAAGGAGTATTTTGTTTTACCATTAATACAACTGATTCTGAATGTATAAATTTAGTTAGGCATACTGCAGGGTGGTGGGATTTAAGCGTAAAATGAGGCTCTCAAAGTAGTAGAGAAGTACATGACACAGCTTTTAGTTATACATTTTTATCCAATCCTAGGTATGATTGTGCCCACTGGTTGAATGCCACCTGGCCAGAAGAACATAATGCCAGTTTCCCTGCCATGCAACAGCCTAAGTGGGCTCCCTATTGTGTAGGGATGCTAGAACCTAATGTCCGATGGCCATGGACGGGGTGTCAGTCCCACATGGTGACATGGGTTGATAAACATCGGTTGTTTACCTTTTCTCCCAATGCCACTGGGCCTGGCAGGTATTTTCAAGGGTTGTTTCAGCAGACACCAACAGTAAATCCTTTTGATAATTGGATGCTGTGTGGTATTAATGGAAGTTGCTCAAATGTGGAGCCTCTTGGGTTACTGTTAGGAGGAGCAATTGGTAGGCATAATGTTACATGTCAGTATAATTGGACCACCCAGGAGAATAATACTGATCCAAATGCAGCTTCTGTGATGGTTAATGCCACCACCGTGTGCACTAAAATGCACAGCAGCATTATGTCCACCCTTCACTTTCAACCCGCTCCTGTTTGTGTATACCCACCATTTGTGTTTATTGTGTGTAAGAATAGCTCAGAAGATAAGGATTCCTGCTTTTATGCACAGTGTTGGAATGTTCAGAATTATTCCTTTGCCTTAGTTGCCAGAATGCCACGATGGATTCCTGTGCCAGTAATAACTCCTGGCGCCATGACATTATTTAGACAAAAGAGAGATTTTGGCATCACGGCAGCCATTGTTATAGCCATTGCCGCGGCCGCTGGAGGAGCCACTACTGCAGCCATTGCCATGAGCCATACAATACAAACCGCACAGACCTTAAATGATTTGTCTACCACAACCACTGAGGCTTTAGATGTCCAAGAGAATATTAATTCCCAATTAAAGGGAGGCCTGATGGTTGTTAATCAGAGAATTGATTAAGTTCAAGTACAGATAAATGTTCTTTGGCAGCTTGCTCAGCTTGGATGTGAATGGAAGATGTCTGGCTTATGTGTCACCAGTATTCAATATGAGAATTTTACTCGTGCTGCAAATTTGTATAAACAATTATCTAGTTTTTTATTAGGGAACTGGACCAGAGAGTTCGAAGTGTTGATGACCCAATTGAGAATGGCCATTGTATCTGTGAATTCAACCAGGGTGGATCCTGAACTAGCAGAAGGACTGGCCTCTTGGATCTCTGATGCTATGGACCATCTGAAAGAGTGGGTGGGAATAGGCTTGATGGCAGGCTTTATGGTGTTGATATTCCTTCTTTGCATGTGGTGTGCTTGTCGCATGAGGGTTCAGCAGCACCGGAATGCTGCTTTACCGGTGAAAGCCTTTACTGTTATTGAGGAAGGACAGTCTCCCCAAGTTTGGCTGGCTACCCTAAAACATTAGCCGCCATATTTTTGCAGGTTGTGAGGCTATGCATTGCAGTTGGGTTACCTCTCTATATTTTGGGGAGCTCGAAGAGGGTATGTTCATTTGCATGTGGATTGTTGCCCTGAATTTCCCACCTCTGTGAAAATAGGGTGTGGGCAGGTCTCATGTTCTTGAGGGTGACGCCCCAAGAGAAACTTGGGATGATGTTCCAATAGCACAGCAGAGAATGGACCTCTACCCTCACCTGCTTTATTTAAATATTAAAAAAGGGGGAACTGTTGGGAGCTGCAATCGAGCCACAGCCTAAAATGGTGCCGGCTTCCACCCTCTGCCTTCCCTGATGGTGAGCGCTCCCTAGGGAAAAACTCCTTATTTGGCGTGAGGCGATCACATGAGTGAGCATCCGCATGCATGACCCAATGGGCAGCATACACATGGCAGGGAGTGAGTGGATCACCGGAGAGCTTTTAAGCCGACAGCCAGGGGGAAGGGGAAGGAGAAGGAGAGAAGAAAGAAGAGTGTACATGCTGAATAAAGGACCTGGTCAGTTGCTGCAGAAGAATCTGGTGTTGCATCTTCCTTGCTGGTGAGGTGGGTGCGACACTCACCTTGCTATCTGCTCAAACCTGTCAGCTCTAGCCTTCCAGTCTCCCAGGTGGACCCCAAGTGCAGGGCATCCAGAATCCTTATGTTGCTAGACATATTGCTCTAAAATTCATCATCTCTGAGTGGAATGGAAATTCCAGCCTGCTTCTCAAAGCCAAGAAGTTGAGACGGTTACCAGCAAAAAAGCTATGAGGTATTTCGCTTCACCCCTCCCTTCCCTTACAGACTAACCCTGCAGCTGCTGCTTATGGAGAATGGAAAACCCAGAAGCCATCTTACCATCAGAAAACAGTTGACCACTAGCTAGAAGACATTTTTAGGGCCAATACAGGTAAAACAGACAATTTTTCCCAGTCCCCCCAGGACCAAAGAAAAGGAACCAAAAGCCATTTTACCCTCGGCAAAGGGTAAACAAAAAACAGGAAAAAATATGTCTCACTCCCCAAGGTTCTCTTACTTGAGGAGTGAGACATATTTTTTCCTGTTTTTTTTTTTTTTTCTCCCAAGTTCCAGAACATCAGAATTTATCATTCCATGACTTAGGCTCATCTAGACTGCAGGAAATGGGCCTCAAAATCTAGCAGACCAACCACCAGAAAATACAGTTCCCTGAGGGGACAAACAGTCCTAAGACAACTTGAAGCAGCCTTGAGATTCATCAACCTAGTTCAATGTATTTTTTCCTTGCAACCTCCTTATATAAACCTACCTTTCTTTTATAATTAATATAAAAGGGTGGGATGTAAGTATTCCTGGCATACCACATGATGAACCCAACATGACTTGGTTAAAATAAGAATTCTGGCATGTGGTGGCCAACATGGTACCATGAATGGAGGGCAAGTCCCTAGGCATGGTTACATGGATCTGTGCCAACCTTTCTCTTAAAAAGAAATGTCACATGACAGTCCCCTCTCTCTCTCTCTCTCTCTCTCTCTCTCTCTCTCTCTCTTCTCCCCTACTCTTCCCTGTGTACCCACTCAGTAACACCCTGGAATAAACTTTTATGTAGCATCTGGTAGTGGGTGCATGTCTCTTCCCACTCAAGAAACCAACAACATGCCTCAACTTCAAAGACAGACACATGATCAGAGTAAAAGGTTAGGAAAAGACTTTTCAATCAAATCGATTTAAGAAGCCAGAGACCAGCTGAGCCCCTGGACACACAGCTAAGAGGTGAGTGCCATCCTGTCCCTCAGGCCAAGCAAAGACTGTACAACTCTCCAAAACCTGGTCCAGAGACACTGCCATAATACTCCAACCACACATAGCTCCACCCCAAACCAAAGAAAGCTGGGAGAGGGTTAGGGTTAGGGTTAATTTCAGCAAAACATAGCTGATGAGGGCCACCCCCTGCCCAAACTGCAATCAGTGTCAACAAACTGTGACTACATGAGACCAGCCAAGCATCTGGACACATAGCTGACTAAGAGCCCCAGGCCTACAACTGACTAAGAGCCTACTAAGAGCTAACCAAGAGTGAACTGAGAAAGCAGTGGGCAGATGCCAGTGAAAGAAGACATACAACAATACAAAGATCAGTAAGATACCACCAGAAGAAACAGGTGGTTCTACAGCATCAAGAGTTAAGTATAACAATGAAGAGGAGTCAGAAGGAAACAACCTTAAAAACAGCTTTATGAAGCTAACAGAAGCCTTAAAAGAGGATATAAAAAAAGCTTCCTTCAAGAACTAGAAGAAAATATAAACAAAAAAAATTAGAAGAGTTGAACAAATCCCTGAAAGAAATTAAAAAAAAACAGATGAAAGAAATATTCCACGAATTAAAAATTGAAAAAAAAAAGCACAAATGGAGACAAAGCTAGTAATAGAACCTGAAAGAGGAATTGGAACTACAGATTCAAGCATAACTACAGAATCCAAGAGATGAAAGAGAAAATCCCTGGGGTGGAAGACTCAATAGTGGAATAGACACTTCAACAAAAGAAAACACTAAAATCAAAAAAGGCATAACACAAAATGTTCAGAAAGTCTGGGATACCATGAAAAGGCCAAACCTGAGAGTAATTGAAAGAATTCCCACTCAAAGACACAGAAAATGTATTCAACAAAATCATAGAAGAAAACTTTCCCAACCTAAAAAGGAAATATCTATAAATATACAAAAAGCCTGCAGAGAACAAAATAGACTAGACCCACAAAAAAGTCTGCTTGCAAAATAATAATCAAGCCACAAAACCTACAGAACAAAGAAAAAATACTAAGAGCTACAAAGGGAAAAGGCCAAATTACCTATAAAGGCAGACCCATCAGAATATCACACGACTATTTAATAGAAACAATGGAAGCAAGAAGGTCCTGGTCAGAAGTTATACAGACACTAAAAGGGCTTGGCTGCCAACCCAGACTACTATACCCAGCAAAACTATAAATCACCATAGATGGAGTAAACAGATATTTCATGACAAAACCAGGTTTAGACAATACCTATCCACAAATCTGGCCCTACAAAAATCCCTAGAGGGAAAACTTCAACCTAAGGAAACCAGAAACAGCCCATGTAAGCACAAACAATCAATAATCCCACAGAAGAAAACCCCCTAAAAAGAAAATACATACAAGCTGACACCAAAAATAACAGGAAATAACAATCGGTGGTCATTAACATCCCTTAATATCAATGGACTCAATTCACCTATGAAAAGACATACACTAAGACAATGGATACAAAAACCAAAGCCGTTTTTCTGCTGCATACAAGAAACAAACCTCAACTTCAAAGACAGAAAAAAGCTCAGAGCAAAGGGTTAGGAAAAGAAATCTCCAATCAAATGGCCTTAAGAAACAAGCTGGTATAGCTAGCCATTCTAGAATCTAATAAGATAGACTTTAAACTAAAATCAATCAAAAGAGACCAGGACAGACATTACTTATTCATCTCAGGAAAAATACACCAAGACAAAGTTTCTTTTTTCTTTCTTTCTTTCTTTTTTTATAACTACATCTCATTTTTATTCTTTGTGGGTTCTGGGAATTGTATTTGCAACTTTGTGCTCATACAGCAAGCATTTTACCAAGTTAACTATCTTAGCAGCTCCTTAAACCTAAGAGTTATAAATCAAATTTTAGTTCAATTAATTTGAATTATTCTTCTTTCTGTGTTAAGTAATATAACCATGACTTCTACTGCTGAATTCATAAATGACAATCTGGTATGGTGTGGTACATTTCTTTAATTTTAATATTTAGGAATCAGAAGCATGTAGATCTGTGTGAATGTTAAAGACCAGCCTGGTTTACACAAAGACTTCCAAGATAACCAAAGATCCAGTCTCAGGAAGAAAGAAAGAAACAAAATCTATGTCATTCATATATTATATGAACTTATCTCATTAAAAAGTAGTAAAGAAGGGGTCAGAGAGAATTCTAAAAGAGAAATGTAAAATATTCCTTAATAATATGCAAGACAAAGTTTCAATCCTGAATATTTATACTCTCAACAAAAGGGCACCTATGTATGTAAAAGAGACAGTACTAAAGCTTAAACATCATATCAAATCTCACATACTAATAGTGGGAGACTTCAATACCCCACTTTCACCCTTGGATAGGTCAACCAGAAAGAAACTCAACAGAGAAATAAGGTATCTGACAGAAGTTACAACCCAAATGGACTTAGTAGATATATACAGAACCCAAACAAAAAGGAATATACATATTTCCAGCACCCCATAGAACTTTCTCTAAAATTGACCACATACTTGGTCATAAAGCAAATATTAACAGATAGAAAAAAATGGTAATACTCCCTTGTATCACATCAAACCACCAGGGCCTCAAGTTAGAGTTCAACAATATCAAAAATCAAAGAAAGCCTACCAACTCATTGAAACTAAGCATCACTCAACTGAAGCACCTCTGGGTCAAGAAAGAAATTGAGTAAGAAATCAAAGTCATCCTAGAATTTAATGAAAATGAATCCACAACATAACTAAACTTATGGGAGACAATGAAAGCCATCTTCAGAGGAAAATTCATAGCGCTAGATGCCTATATCAAAAACCTAGAGAAATCCCACACTAGATACCTAACAGCTCAACTGAAAGCCTTAGAACAATTAGAAGCATACTCACCTAGAAGGAGTAGACGGCAGGAAATAATCAAACTTAGAGCTGAAATCAATAAAATTGAAACAAAAAGAACAATACAAAGAATCAATGAATCTAAGAGCTGGTTCTTTGAGAAAGTCAACAAGATAGATAAACCCTTATCCAAACTAACCAAAAAAGCAGAGAATATCCAAACTGACAAAATCAGAAATGAAAAAGGGAACATAACAAGAGACACCCAAGAAATCCAGAGAATTATTAAGTCATACTTTGAAAATCTATACTTCACAAAAATGAAAAACCTAGAAGAAATGGGCAGTTTTCTAGAAAGGTACTACTTAACAAAATTAAATCAAGATCATATTAAAGACTTAAACAGACCTATAACCCCAAAGGTAACTGAAGCTGTCATTAAAAGTCTCCCATTGAAGCCCAGGTCTAGATGGTTTCAGTGCAGAATTCTACCAGACATTCAAAGAACTAATATCAATACTTCTCAAACTGTTCCATACAGTATAGACTAAAATAATATTGCCAAATTCTTTTGTAAGGCCACAGTCACCCTAACACCCAAACCACTCAAAGACACAACAAGAACAAAAGATTACAGACCAATTTCCCTCATGAACATTGATGCAAAAATTCTCAACAAAATTCTGGCAAACCAAATCCAACAACATATCAAAAAAAGCTCATCCACCATGATAAGTAGGAGTCAGCCCGGGATGGTTTATCATACGAAAAACTGTGAATGTCATCCACCATATAAACAAATTGAAAAAAAAAAAAACACATGATCATCTCATTAGATGCAGAAAAAGCCTTTGACAAAATCCAACACTTCTTTATGACAAAAGTCCTGGAGTGATTAGGAATACAGAGGGAATACCTAAATATAATAAAGGCAATATACAGGAACCTGACAACTAACATCAAACTAAATGGACAAAAGCTCAAAGAATTCCCACTAAAATCAGAAACAAGACAAGGCTGTCCTCTCTCTCCTTATCTACTCAATATAGTTCTTGAAGTTCTAGCTAAAGCAATAAGAGAACAAAAGGAAATTAAGGGGAGACAAATTGAAAAGGGAGAATTGAAACTATATTTGCAGATGATATGATCGTTTACATAACTGACCCCCAAAATTCTTCCAGGGAACTCTTGCAGCTAATAACCACCTTCAGAAATGTAGCAGGGTACAAGATTAACTAAAAAAAATGAATAGCCCTCCTATGCACTAAAGATAAAAAGGCTTAGAAAGAAATAGGAGAAACATTAACCTTTATAATAGCTGCAAATAGCATTAAATATTTTGGTGTAACTCTAACCAAAGAAGTAGAAGGCCTCTTCAACAAAAAATTTAAGTCACTGAAGAAAGAAATTAAAGAAGATATCAGAAAATGGAAAGACCTCCCATGTTCCTGGATAGGTAGGATCAACATAGTAAAAATAGTAATTTTACCTAAAGCAATCTACATATTCAATGCAATCCCCATCAAAATCCCAAAACAATATTTTACAGACCTTGGAAGAACAATGTTCAACTTAATATAAAATAACAGAAAACCCAGGACTGCCAAAACAAACCTGCTCAATAAAGAACTTCAGGAGACATCACCATCCCTGACTTCAAGCTATAATATAGAGCTATAGTAACAAAAATGGCCTGGTACTTCATAAAAAAAAGACTTGTAGATCAATGAAATCAAATTGAAGACCCTGACATTTACCCACACACCTATGAATACCTGATTTTTGACAAAGAGGTCAAAAATATTCAATGGAAAAAATACTATTTTCAATAAATGGTGGTGGCATAACTGGATGTTAGTGTGTTAAAGAATGCAAATAGATCCAAACCTATCACCCTACACAAAACTTAAATCCAAGTAGATCACAGACTTCAACATAAATCCAGCTATACTGAACTTGAAAGAAAAGAAATTTGAAAATATCTTCCTACGCATTGGCACAGGTGACCACCTCCTAAATATAACACCAGGAGCACAAACATTAAGAACAACTAATAAGTGGGACCTCCAGAAACTGAGAAGTTCGTGTAAAGCCAAGGACACTGTCAATAAGACAAAAATGACAGCCTGCAAAATGGGAAAAGATCTTCACCAACCCTACAACTGACAGAGGACTGATTTCTAAAATATACACAGAACTTCAGAAAGTAGAGCCCAAAACTTTAAATAACCCAATAAAAAATGGAGTTCAGAACTAAAAAAGGAATTCTCAACAGAAGAATTACAAATGGTTGAAAGACACTTAAAAATTGCTCAACATCTTTAGTCATCAGACAAATGCAAATCAAAACAACTTTGAGATACCACCTGACACCTGTCAGATTGGCTAAGATAAAAGACACAGATGACAGCCTATGCTGGAGAGGTTGCAGAGCAAGGGGAATATTCCTCCATTGTTGGTGGGAGTATAAACTTGTTCAATTGGAAACCAATCTCCCGAAGAACCCAGCAATACCACTATTGGTCATACACCCAAAGAATGCACATCTGCACTCCAAAGACAAATGTTTATAGCATAATTGTTCAATTCATAATAGCAAGAATCTGGAGACAACCTAGATGCCCCGCAACTGAAGAATGGATTAACAAACTGTGGTACATTTACACAATGGAATACTACACAGCAGAAAATAAAAATGACATCCTGAATGGCAATGGATCGATCTGGAGAATATCATCCTGAGTGAGATAACACAGACTCAGAAAAACAAACATGGTATGTACTCACTCAAAAGTAGATTTTACACTTAAAGCAAAGGATAACCAAGCTACAGTCCATACTGTAAGGATTTCCAAAGCTTGCATTCACCTGTAATGTAATTGTCAATCTTGTCCTGCCCACCCACCCTTTTTAAAGAAAGGGCTCACACAAGTGCCAGCCCCTTTTCCCTTCTCCCTCTCCTCTCTCTCTGCTCCCTTCTGCCCCTATCTCTGCTCCCTGCTTTAATAAACTCTAGTGTGGTACTCCTGGTGTTGAGATTCCATTCATGTGAGACATGCAAAAAACTAACATTGGTGCCATGCTCAGCGGGGTCCCCCCCCCCAGCCCTAAGCGTACATAGGCACTGGGGACCCTTGTTGGACCTTCCGCAGGAGACCACCTTCCATCTGCCTGGTCGTGGACTGTACTCGCACACCACCGGTGTTGATTGGTGAGTTTCCCCCTTGGTCAGCCTAAACATGAACTAGTTTCATGGAGGATCAGCTTCACTATTTTCATTTGGTCGTGATTTGTTCCTTTTCATTGGCAAAAACTCCTGACTTTTTTTCCCCTGCACTACAGTTTCATCCAGGGACCTGCCCTTGTGGGAATTACACTGGCACCTTTCGTGGGCGTTTTTTTGTTTGTTTGTTTGTTTTTGTTTTGTTTTTGTTTTTGTTTTTGTTTTTTTGCTGGCAACGCCATGAACAGGTTGTGGGCATGTGATTTTGGGAAGTCTACTTTATCTCGCTGTGTGTGGGTGTAATGTCCTGGTGCTCTCTCTTCTACCTGACAAGGTTTTAGAGATATATGAGTAGTTGAGTTGGGGCACTGTTCGAGCAGCCTGATGAGCCAGTCCACTGTGTGCCCACTTCCTTGTGGATTCAGTTTGCAGGGGTGACGACTCTTGCTTGCTGGTTTCAAATTTCCCCTTAAGTTTCAGCATGGGAAATAAGCCAGCTAAATCCATACCTCCATCTTCACCCTTAGGGTACGTGCTAGATGCATTGAGATCTCTTAGCCTTATGCCCTATCTAGATATTACCAAGCTGATTCGTTATTGTACAAAGAAATGGTCTGGATACTCCCTAGACAGTAATCTAAAGTGGCCACCTAATAGAACCCTGGATCGCAATATTTTGCAGGAATTATCTAATTAATGCCAGCAGCCAGGTAGATTGAAAGAGTTAAAGAATCCCCCCCTATATACAAGCTTTCTCTTACTTAAGTTCTAAGCCTTCCCACCTAAGTTCTTGTTCTCCTGCTTGCCTGCTTTTCTCCACTTCCTCAGACCCTGATAATTCTCATCTTCCACTGGATCCTGCAAATGACCCTCCACCCTTAACGCACACCCACTGTCCCTTCCTCTCCGCCTATCACCCGATGTGGAGCCTCTAAGGACGCTGATCCAATTCTACCTCTTCGGGGAAGTAGCGGGTGTGGATGGGATAGTTAAAGTGTATACTCCCTTTCCTTTGTCTGAACTCTCCCAAGTTGCAAAGAAGTTAGGTTCTTACAGTTCAAATTCTACTGCCTTTATAAAAGAATTTCAGTACTTAACCCAATCTTATGACCTTACCTTTCACGATGTATATACAATTTTAACCAATAATCTTTTACCTGAGGAGTGCAGGCGAGTTTGGGAGCAGGCCACACTACATGCAGATGAGGTTCATCAAACAAATTTAGCGAGAAACTGCAGGACGTGATTCAAGATAAACCGGAAAATCCATCCCAGTTTCTAGAGCACCTTACAAATGCACTCTTGCAGTTCACAAATTTAGATCCAGAGAGCACTGAGGGAAGACAGCTTCTTATGACCCATTTCTGTAATCAAAGCTACCCGGACATAAAGGCCAAGCTTAGATCTCTTGAGAGGGGCCCATTAACTCCACAAGCAGACATTTTGGCACTTGCATTCAAGATGTATCACTGCAGAGATGAGAGATTTCGGCAGGAGAAATACCTTATGCTGTCGCAGGCAATCAGGCCAGCCCTCCCCCCACCGCCTCCCAGGGTGAGCAGACAAAAGCATTCAGAAAAGCACTCTGGTGCTTGTTTCTGCTGTGGTCATGTCCTAAGTGTTATAGACACCACTGGCCAGGCAGCTGTGGCCCTGCATCAAAGGGTGGGGACACAATAATCTTGGATGAGGTGTATAATGTACTGGGACTGGCCGAGGATGAATGATAGTGCCCAGGCTCTCTTAGTACACAGAGAGGGCCTCGAGTGGATATTGAAGTTTCTGGCTGGACCATTTCTTTCCTGGTGAACACTGGAGCTGCACTCTCAGTTCTGCGGAAGTGTTGGGATTCACCCTTTCTTTCAGGCCTAGGAGGGTAGGAGGCAAATCCATGCGACCTTATCAGACACGGCTGCTTAATTGCATTTTTAGAGAAATTCCTATTACTCAGTCATTTTTAGTTATACCAAGTTGTCCAACAGCTTTGATGGGAAGAGATTTCTTAGCAAAAGTAGGAGCTATCATTTCATTTAGTGATCACATTTGCCTAAACCTAGCTCCAAGCCTCCTTTGCAGCCTGCCAGAGCAGAAGCCAAGGTGGGAAACAAAGGGCCCCAGGCAGTCTGCTTGGAATCCAAGGTAAACAAAAGGTCTTTCAACTCTGCAGTTAAAGCAGCCACTCCCTGAGGATGCATTGCAGGTAAAACAAAGACCATTCCCCACCCCCTGCAGAAGTTCAGGCAGGCAAAATACAGGACACTTTAATCCTTTCTCCTTACCAGACCTAGCAAGGATCTGCAGATGTTAACATGCAGGCAGCAGACAATAGAATCCCTTAACAGAAGAAAGGAACCATTCACAAAACGCAGCTAACTCAAGGTTTACTTCCAAGCTTCCTTCTTCCCTCCTTTTCCTTAGCCTGTCACCCCCAAAGCTCTATCACTACAAACAGTAAAACCCCTTAGCAAAAGAAAAGAACCATTCACACAACCCAGCTAACTCAAGGTTTACTTCCAAACTCCTTCCTCTTAGTCACTCCCAAAGCTGTATCACTAACCCATATCCCCCCTCCCCGAGCTCCAGGAAACAAACTTCATGGCCCTATGATCCAAATCCTTCATTCTGCGAGCAAGATGAGCTAAAGACCTCTCCATCCTTGTTTCAGCAGGAAGTAACCAAGACCACCACCACGACTCATTCCCGACCATAAATCCAGATTTTATATATATCAAAAGGGTGGAATGTAAGGATTTCCAAAGCTTGCATTCACCTGGAATGTAATTGTCAATCGTGCCCCTGGGTGTGGCGATGCAAACATAGGCCCACCCACCCTTTTTAAAGAAAGGGCTCACAGGAGTGCCAGCCCCTTTTCCCTTCCCCCTCTCCTCTCTCTCTGCTCCTTTCTGCCCCTATCTCTGCTCCCCGCTTTAATAAACTCTAGTGTGGTACTCCTGGTGTTGAGTTTCCATTCACATGCCACGTGCAAAAAACTAACACATACCACCCCCAAGTAGGTAGATAACAGGAGAGTTAAGAGAGATATTCATAGATACCCCTGGGAAGGGGAATTAGAGAAGTTCTCCTGAAAAAATTATGATCAAACTGGGGGGGGGGGGAGGGCAAGGGCATATGAGAAGGGAACATGAGAGATTGGGATGGTAGAGGGAGGGGAAACAACAAAGAGAGCAAAGAAGCAAAGAAGTGGATATTCTGATAAAGAGAAACATTGTGGGATTAGAAAGAAAACTGATACTAAGGAACACCCAGGAACCCACAAGATGAGCCCAGCTAGGACAACAAGCAACAGTGAAGAGGGTTCCTAAAATCACAATGGGGATACCTGTACTGTTGGGAGCTTGTAGACTCTGAAATACCAGCTGACAAAACTTCATAGACCAAATCTGGACCCCATGAATGTAGATAACAGTCAAAAGACATGGGCAGTTTCTCTAGCCTCTTACAATCAGACAAGAATCTATCTAGGGTCTATGATCTGTCTCCTCAAAGCTCATGTGTATGAGTAAAACACCTTTTTCAGCCTTGATACTTGTGAGAAGAACTAGGCTCTACCTCGACTGGAAATGCCAGACCACATTGAGTCACCTAGATTCCTTACTTTCTCTGAGGAGTTAAGAGGGGAAGTGTAGTGGATTATGTGTTACATTTTAAATAATTGTCCTGCCTGTGTGTTTAATAAAAGTTGATTGGCCAAAAGGCAGACAGGAAGTGTGGGCGGGACTACCAGGCTAAGAAAAGTCTGAGGACAGGAAGAACAGAAACATAAGTCAGACACAGAACTGCCAGACAGATGTCACAGAGATGCAATGGTGACAAGACAATGAGAAGGCAGCAGTTGCAGAGAAAAGAAGCTGAAATGCTGCTGTGAAAAAAGGTAGCGAGCAGTGTGGCTGAACAAGTTGGATTAGTTCAGATGAAGGAGTTAGCAAATTAAATGCCTGGGCCCTAGGTCAACCAGCATAAAAAAAATATAAGTCTGTGTGTGATTATTTGAGACAGGGCTGAGAGTGGATTTGAACCTTCAGTCTAGGCCTGGAAAGTCCAGGCCAAAACCTTTTACAACAGGGAAGGGGGAGGGAAGAGCCTGGGAGATTACTGAGAGAAGGGGAAAGAAAGGAAGGTATGGAAAAAAAACTAAAAAAATAAAATGAAATAAAAAAAAGAAAAAAAATCTCACCAAATATGCATGTATATATTATTTGTGTAGGTATATCAGCTTCATAACTTTTATATAATATTACCTATACATTTAGCTGTACATTTATGTGCAGAGGGATTTATGTGACACTAGTTGGTGAAAATATGGCAATAAAAAGAAGCTACACACTAAATCCCCTAGATTTAAAGGGAGAGCTACATATCACTAAAAACAGAGGGGTATTAATAAAAACATGATAATTTTAAATATTAATAATTAAAACTGAATTAAGTGTTCTAAAAATATGAGAATGTTAAAAATAACACTCTACTTATAAAAATAATCTAATAATCAAAGCACAACAGAGTAAAAGTCAAAGTTGGAAAGGACAGAATACAACGACTTAAGTGAAACTTCTAAATTCTGAGTATGAGAGAAATCTTAATAAAAAAAGGTTACTAGAAATGAAGTTGAATATATCAAAGAGTAAGATATTATCCCACAAATCCCATGTAAAAATAAATATGCAAAATGCATATTTGAATATGCCTAATATAATAGTCTTAAAATATGAACAATAATGACATAAATATAAAAATGTAGAATGCATACGTGACATAAGTATCTATTCATAAAACTGTACTCTTAAATTGGGATTTGATTAAGTACAGCATTCTGTCACAAAGTAAAATGACTTCGCAGCCGCCATGGCCTGACTGATAGAAAGCACTTTATCCAGACAAATGAAGTCTCTGTCTCTTTCTTTTAATAATAGCTCAATTTAGGTAGTTAGACTGAATATAGCACCAGCTGTCCTCTCAGATTCTTTCCTTAACACAGGGTCCAGTGTCTCCACTAAATTAATATTGAATGAAGAGTAGATGTGGTAGTGAGCCAACGAGAGCAGTTGACTTTATGACCCACCTCTCAGCCCATTTGTGCTTGTGTACCAGCTAATCTGTGTGTCTCTCCTGTTTTCTCTGATCCTTAATGTTCTTAAGGGCTCGGGGGGGGGGGCACTTCTAATATAATTCTTCATTTTGTTTCTACTATCTAAAATAATATCCTATCTATGTTACTATTTTAAGGCAAAGCAGAAATATTTCCTGTTTACATTATAAAATTAAATTTAGTGTATAAAATTAAGCTATCCAGGGTAGCACAAAAAGGAAGTGACAGAATAACACATAATTCAAAAACTAAAAATTTGTCCAGAAGACACAAAATCAAATTATAAAAAAATGGCAGAAGTTTGAAAATAATCAGATTAAACTATGTGCAAGTGTTTTTAATATAATTTATTCATGAATTGATAAGATACATATGAAAATGAAAATTTATTATTTATATAAATAAAATGTGAACAATGTGACTACCAACTTTGACCCAACTGAAAACATTTAAGATGGATTGAAAGTCTATTTAAATTTATAACATTACAATACTTGTTTCTAGCAATATCTACCTTTAAATAGAGAAGCTTTCTTGTGCTGTGAAGCAATATATTTACTACACATCTGTGTAATGAGATCATTATCTGTAGTGGGAGTTTAGTAATCTGCAGACTGAAAAACAAATCTAATCGATGCCCATTTTTCTAATTAAAATTTTAATAGTATACCACTCCTTCATTTTTTGTATTATCTGTTGCTGGTTTAGCAATACAGATATTGTATGAGCTACAAACTCAGATATATTTGCCGTCTGGATCATCATAGGAAATGTTTTTCAAGCCTAGTATAAGAATTTTATTAGTTTTCATCAATATATATTACATACACTCAGCTTCTCCCACACACCAAAATTCAATGAATTTTTACTGTACATAAAAGTGAAGAAATCATTTATTTTTATTTGTGATGTCAAATTTATTATTTACATGCATTTCTTTTTACTTGAAAGAATAACAAGAGAAAATAGGTATGTTTCTTAGTGTACAATCAGAAGATTCAGAACTGTGTTCCTCACTAACCCTGAGAAAAGTTAATATGAAGAAGTATTGGAAGTGAAAGGTAACATGGACAAATCCCAAAGATAAGAGAGAACTAGATACTACTTACTCTTGCCTAAGATACCTTACACTCGGTGTAGGAACACAGGTTAGCAGAAAAATCCAGATGTTCCAGGCTGAAACTCACACCTTGCTGCCAAGGCAGCCACCAGAAACCAAGTACAGCCATGGACAAGAAACGTTTTAGAGTTCAGCCTGACTTTATCTGGGAAAACGTTCCGCACCTCAGTGGATTGAGATACCATAGCTGCTCTTTTTGGGTGTCAGTTCCTGGTACATGATTTCTTCTAGAAAACCAGGACCTGGGGATGAAGCTGAACTTTCTTTGCTTAATGATAAGTAAAGTCGAACAGAAGAAATGAACCTGCTTTACCCACCACACTTCCCATGACTCCAAGTTCACTCCTTACCTCTATAAATGAGGAGTTACACCCACCAAGTCAGCACCAGTCACATGTTCCAACCCTAGTTTCATGAACCTGACAAAGAGTAAATATGGAGATTTAAGATTCAGCCAGTTGATACTATAAACATTTGTAGAGGACAAATTTACATGGAATACATAAATATGTTTTACGAATTTCTTAGTAGTGTTAACTGAAGTATAGTTCATTTTCTTCTGAGAAATTTTCAGTGGGAAAATGCAGTGCTATATCACAAGGACCAATGATGCTCTTTGTTTTATTTTTATCTAATCTTCTCAATATTTGAAGGTGCCTTCAAGTACTGCCAACCTAGTTCTTAGTGTTCACAAAATATAATAAACATGATCATTAATATTTCAATTCCTTTTAGTGACTATGAATTATCTAACCATGCCCACCAAGTAAAGGATTCTTGCTAATACTGCAGCAGCCAAGGTTCCTAGTCCTTATGCCTAACTTGCTACTGCTGATGCAGAAGGTGATGCAGTGTAGCTGCTGTCATAATAGTGGCTCATAAATGATAAAATATTGCATCTGCCACTGCTTTTATTAAGACTAGCTTTCTATAAAGTGTTAATTTCTGGATACTAGGCTTGCCTCTCCCTATATTCTGTACCATATATAGATGTGTCTAATAGAAGTATTAAAATTCAGATCTTTCATTTTACATTTTTCCTTTGTAGGATACCCCCAACAAAATATATTGAAAATTAAGACATATCATTTCCACTGCTTCATCCATCCTACTCTGCCCTTGGAATTATCCCTTAAAGCTTTTTTTCTCTTGTGTGAAGAAATGTTAAAAGTCTTGTCTCCTGAAACTACAGACATGCCAAGACTCACTTAAAACATCTAAGAACTGATGATGGTAAGAATGATGAATCTCTAAAACATAAAATTATGTTTGCTTCCTGCCTCAATAAAAGGGAGACTTAGCATTGCATCTTTTGAAATCTTCTAATTTTTTTTTAAGAATCTTTCCATGCATGTCTTTAATTGGTAGTTTTCAAGAATAAGATTTTATTATAATTTTATGATCAACTCAAATCACCTAACACAGTTGCTAGTACAAATAAGCTTTTAATTAATTTTAATTTTGAAGATTGCATAGAAATAAAGCAAATAAATAAGTTAATGGCATGCACTGAGTGAGATGGTTTAGCAGGTAATCATGTTTGTTGAGAACCCCTGGGGCTGGAGAGATGGCTTAGCCTTTAAAGGCTAGGCTCACAACCAAAAATATATGAGAATCCCTGAAGGCCTGAATTTGACCCCTGGAACCCATGGGGAAAATAAGACAACTCAGGAAGCCTAAACTCTAGTCTAAACGTGCACATTGGCAGCTTATGTACACACATCCTCAGGCACACAGTACATCACCACCACCACTACAACCATCATCATTATCATAAATTAAACAAAAAGAGAAGAAGGGCTTATAAATCGAACATGGCTGTACTAACAAAGGTTACTCATTTTGGCTTGCTCTGTCATTAATGCTAACTAGTTGATTTTCTTTGTTCTCACTTGTTTTTAAAAATTATTACAGAAATGAAGAACACTAAAGATAGCTTCTATAATATGTATAGAATATTTAAATTTTTAAAGTTTTCCAGCTTTCTACTATAAGAGCTGGTGGCTGATGGAGAAATAAGGGCCAGAACTGTAGTTGCCAATGGTAACATATCCTAAGGACAAACAGGAGAGAGATCATGAGAAGCAGCATGGAGAAAATTGTACAGTTATAGGGAGGATATCAAAGTAAAAATAGAATAATTCAGAAATCACCATTTTTCTTTGAATGGATATTCTGACAGTCAAAGTCCCCAAATAGAAGTTGCTTGAGCCAAGACTTCCTTTAAAACCACTTCTAGTTCATGGAAACTAATTTTTAAAATACTCAGTGGTTTAGGATATGTAGAGTCAGTTTACAAATCATTATCCCCTTTGTGAAAAAAAGAAAAAAACATGAAGGAGATCATCAAGTGCTCAAATCTTAAAACCATATAACAAAGGTAACCATTAGGTCATGTGACAAATTAGAGGGCCATCTGATGATTTCAACACATTCACATCGCCAGCTCCTTCCTCCATCATTATGCTCTCAGCTTACATATATTCCTGTATTATTGAGGTGCCTTAATAACATCTGTTAAAAATCCTGACATGTCAGTAATATGAGAGTCCATATAGGCCAGTGAGCAAATGGATTTTCTAGTTGTTGAAGTTTTTACTTTTCTGACTATGTGTAACTCACAATTCTCTGTTTTCTTTATTTCAGAATGGGGCTCAGTGAATAGCTCAAAGAATATAAAAGTAGGGTGTCATAACCCCTTATTGTTCCTCTGTCAGTTTACCGGCCCTGGTTTACAATAAAATTCCCTGGTAATAAATTTGGATGGAAAAGTTAAATTTAGGAATGGTAAGAAACCTGTAATAATTTAATTTTAAATATTTGACAATTTCTGTGCTTTCTTCTTCTGTAGCTGAGCCTAACCTGGCTTGAGGAGATTTAGATTTTATTTTTTACATTGCATATATTTTAGAGAAAATAGAAGTTTTATTACTTTTTGGTTATTGTTTTGGCTTTTTTTAAGCTATAATGAATATTTTGCTCTTTTTTATTTCTTTATAAGCTTTAATAAATAATTACATAGTTTTTTATGGTACATACATTTCTAAAATCTTCTCTGATTACATAGCATATAAAAATAAAGGAAGCAAAATGAGCAAACAGCAAATTTCATGATACCTTAAGTCTTTTCTTCATGTCAGCTCTTAATGATTTGCATTGCTATTATTTTCATGTATTTTAAAATTAGCTTTGGATTTGATCCTTTTCTCTTAATTGTTTGCTTTTTAATGGCTTTGTAAGTTTTTAAATTTGAAAATTTTTTTCTTTTTATCTAAAAAGTTCCTGTAGAGTTTTGATATTTAGAATCTTCTTTTTATTTTCTTTTTATTATTATGAATAAAGAAGTCACATTTTCTATCCTTGTATATCCTTAATCAAGGTCTCTTCCCCCTCCCACCACATCAGGTCATTCTTTCTTCTCCACATCTTCCCATCCCCGCCATGTGCAGGCAGTCCCAAGGTCCCAAGGTCTCAATATTGCTTAGTTCAGGCTCCACTCCTGGCAAATCCAGTTTTCTCCCCCCAACATCAAGACTGAGTCAGGTGTTCCTCTAGGGGGAGTAGGATCAAAGGTGTCAGTACAAGGTGTTTCCAATCCCCAGCTGTTCAGTGGTTGTGGTTTGCAGCTTGGACATGCTTTTCTTTCTTTCTTTCTTTCTTTTTAGAGTCCACTAATGAGTGAGTATATCCCCTGCTTATCTTTCTGGATTTGTGATATCTCCCTCAGGAGGATATTCTCCAAATCCATCCATTTGCCTGCAAATTTTAGGATATCATTTATTCTTACTGCTGAGTAGTACTCCATTGTGTAGATGTACCACAGTTTGTTAATCCATTCTTCAGTTGAGTGGAATCTAGGTTGTTTCCAGGTTCTTGCTATTACAAATAATGCTGCTGTGAACATAGTTGAGCTAATGCCATTGGAGTGCAATTCTGCATCTTTAGGGTATACACCCAGAAGTGGTATTGCTGGGTCCTTGGGGAGATTGATTCTAAATTTTCTGCGAAACCACCATATTGCATTCCAAAGTGGCTGAACAAGCTTACACTCCCACCAACAATGGAGGAGTGATCCCCTTGCTCCACACCCTCTCAAGCATAGGCAGTAATCTGTGTCTTATCTTATCCAATCTGACAGGTGTCAGGTGGTATCACAAAGTTGTTTTGATTTGCGTTTCTCTGATGGCTATAGATGATGAGCACTTTTTCAAGTGCCTTTTAGCCATTCATAATTCTTCTGCTGAGAATTCCCTTTTTAGTTCTGAACTCTATTTTTAGATTGGGTTATTCAAGGTTTTGGGCTCTAGATTCTTGAATTCTTTATATATCTTAGAGATCAATCCTCTATCACTTGTAGGGTTGCTGAAAAGCTTTTCCCATTCTGTAGGCTGTCGTTCTGTCCTATTGACAGTGTCCTTGGTGTTACAGAAGGTTCTCAGCTTCAGGAGATCCTATTTATTGATTGATGATCTTAGTGTCTGTGGCACTGGAGTTATATTAAGGAAGTGGTCGCCTGTGCCAATTCGTAGAAATGTATTTCCCATTTTCTTTTCTATTAAGTTCAAAGTGGCTGGGTTTATTTTGAGGTCTTTGATCCTCTTGGATTTGAGGTTTGTGCAGGGTGACAGACTCGGATCTATTTGCATTTTTCTACACACTACCATCCAGCTTTGCCAACACTATTTATTAAATATACTGTCTTTTTTTCTTTGAATATTTTGGGACTCTTTGTCGAAGATCAGGTGTTCATAGGTTTTTGGGTTAATGTTTGCATCCTCAATTCTGTTCCATGGATCTGCAACTCTGTTTTTATGCCAGTACCAGCCTGTTTTTATTACTGTAGCTCTATAGTATAACTTGAAGTCAGGGATGGTGATGCCTCCTGAGGATCTTTTGTTGAGCAAAATTGTTTTGTCATCCTGGCTTTCCTGTTATTCCAGATGAAATTGAGTATTGTTCTTTAAAGGCCCAAAAAATATTGTGTTGGGATTTTGATGGGCAGTGCATTGAATCTGTAGATTGCCTTTGGTAGAATTGCCATTTTTACTCTGTTGATCCTACCTATCCAGGAACATAGGAGAGCTTTCCATTTTCTGATATCTTCTTCAATTTCTTTCTTCAGTGATTTAAATTTTTTGTCAAATAGATCTGTTAGCTCTTTGGTTATAGTTACACCAAGGAATTTAATTCTAATTGCAGCTATTATAAAGAGTGATGTTTCCCTTATTTCTTTTCCCCCTTTTATCTTTAGTGTATAGGAGGGCTACTGATTTCTTTGAGTTAATCTTGTATCCAGCTACATTGCTGAAGGTGTTTTTCAGCCGTACAAGTTCCTTGGTAGAATTTTGTGGGTCACTTATGTATACAATCATATCATCTGTAAATAGAGATAGTTTCACTTCTTCTTTTCCAATTTGTATCCCCTTAATCTCCTTCCCAACTCTTATTGCTTTAGCTAAAACTTTGAGAACTATATTGAAGAGATAAGAGGAGAGAGGACATCCTTGTCTAGTTCCTGATTTTAGTGTAATTACTTTGAGTCTTTCCTCCATTAAGTTCAATGATGACTGTCAGCTTCTTGTAGATCACCTTTATTATATTGAGATATTGTTCCTGTATTCCAGATCCCTCCAGAGCTTTTATCATAAAGGAGTGTTGAATTTTGTCAAAGGCTTTTTCCGCATCTAAGGATATGATCATGTGGTTTTGTTCCTTTAGTTTGCTTAAATGATGGATTACATTTACGGTTTTTTCTATGTTAAACCAAACCTGCATTTCTGGGATGAAGCCTACTTGATCATGGTGGATGATATTTTTTATACATTGTTGTATACGGTTTGCCAAAATTTTGTTGAGAATTTTAGCATCAATATTCATGAGGGAAAGTGGTCTGTAATTCTCCTTCTTTGTTGTGTCCTTGAGCAGCTTGGATATTAGGGTGATTGTGTCTCATAAAAGGAAATTGACATTATTTCTTAAGTTTCTACTGTGTGAAATAGTTTGAGGAGTAATGGTAGTAATTGTTCTTTGAATTTCTGGTAGAATTCTGCACTGAAACCATTTGGACCTTGGCTTTTATTTTGGGGGAGACATTTAATGATAGCTTTAATTTCTTTAAGGGTTATAGGCCTGTTTAGGTAATTATATTGTTCTTCATTTAATTTTGGTAGGTGGTACCTGTCCAGAAAGCTGTCCATTTCTTCTAGGTTTTTCTTTTTTGTGGAATACAGATTTTCAAAGTATGATCTGATAATTCTCTGTATTTCCTGGGGGTCTGTTGTTATGTCCCCCTTTTCATTTCTGATTTTATTGATTTGTACACTCTCTCTCTGTTTTTTGATTAGTTTGAATAATGGCTTATCTATCTTGTTGATTTTCTCAAAGAACTACCTCTTTGATTCATTGATTCTTTGTATTGTTCTTTTTGTTTCAATTATATTGATTTCAGCTCTAAGTTTGATTATTTCCTGCCATCTACTCCTTCTAGGTGAGTTTGCTTCTAATTGTTCTAAGGCTTTCAGCTGGGCTGTAAATTCTCTAGTGTGGGATTTCTCTAGTTTTTTCATATAGGCATCTAGCGCTATGAATTTTCCTCTTAAGATTGCTTTCATTGTGTCCCACAAGTTTGGGTACATTGTGCATTCATTTTCATTAAATTATAAGAAGACTTTAATTTCTTTCTTAATTTCTTCCTGGACCCAGAGGTGGTTCAGCTGAGTGATGTTTTGTTTCCATGAGTTGGTAGGCTTTCTTTGATTTTTGATGTTGTGAACTCTAACTTTAGGCCCTGGTGGTCCAATATGTTACAAAGGATTATTTTCATTTGTTTTTTGTATCTGTTGATATTTGCTTTATGACTAGTTATGTGGTCAATTTTAGAGAAAGTTCCATGAGGAGATGAGAAATATGTATATTCCTTTGCATTTGGGTGGAAGCTTCTATAGATATCTATTAAATCCATTTGCATCATAAACTCTATTAGACTCCTTATTTTTTTGTTGAGTCTATGTCTGGTTGACCTATCCAGGGGTGAAAGTGGGGTGTTGAAGTCTCCCACTATTAGGGTATGAGAATTGATGTGGGATTCAAGCTTTAGCAGTGTATCTTTTACATAGGTAGGTGCCCTTATATTAGGGGCATAAATATTCAGGATTGAAATCTCCTCTTGACCAATTTTTTCTGTCATGAATAAGTAGTGACCATCTTGGTCCCTTTTAATTGCTTTTAGCTTAAAGTCTACTTTGTTAGATATTAGGATGGCAACCCCAGCTTGTTTCTTAGGACCATTTGACTGAAAAATCTTTTCCTAACCCTTTACTCTGAGCCTGTGTCTGTCTTTGTGGTTGAGGTGTGTTTCTTGTAGGCAACAGAAGAATGGCTTCTGTTGTTGTATCCATCTTGTTAGTTTGTGTCTTTTTATAGGTGAGTTGAGTCCATTGATATTAAGGGATATTAGTGACCACTGATTGATATTTCCTGCTATTTTTGGTGGTAACTTATTTATAGTCCCTTTCTCTGGAGTATTCTTCTGTGGGATTATTGATTGTTTGTGGTTTCATGGGTCTATCTGGGATCCTTAGGTTCGAGTTTATTCTCTAATGCTTTCTGTAGTGCTGGATTGGTAGATAGGTATTGTGTCAGTCTGACTTTGTCATGAAATATCTTGTTTACCCCATCTATGGTGATTGATAATTCTAGTTTGGCAGCCATGCTCTTTTAGTGTCTGTATAACTTCTGACCATGCCCTTCTAGCTTTTATCATTTCCATTGAATAGTCTGGTGTTATTCTGATGGGTATGCCTTTATAGGTAAGTTGGCGTTTTTCTTTTGTGGCTCTTAAAAATTTTTCTTTCTGTAGTGCTGGATTGATAGATAGGTATTGTTTCAGTCTGACTTTGTCATGAAATATCTTGTTTACTCCACCTATGGTGATTGATAATTTTGCAGGGTATAGTATTCTAGTTTGGCAGCCTTGCTCTTTTAGCGTCTGTATACCTTCTGACCAAGCCCTTCTTCTAGCTTTCATTGTTTAGTCAGGTGAATTGAATAGTCAGGTGTTATTCTGATGGCTCTGCCTTTATAGGTAAGTTGGTCCTTTTCTTTTGCAGCTCGTAAAATTTTTTCTTTGTTCTGTATGTTTTGTGGCTTGATTATTATGTGGCATGCTGACTTTTGGGGGGCATATCTATTTGGTGTTCTGTAAGCTTCTTGTATCTTTATAGGCATTTGCTTCTTTAAATTAGGAAAGTTTTCTTCTATGATTTTATTGAATACATTATCTGTGCCTTTGAGCTGTTATTTTTCTCATTCTTCTATTCCTATTATTCTCAAATTAGGTCTTTTCATGGTGTCCCAGATTTCCTGAACATTTTGTATTATGGTTTTTTGGTTTTAGTATCTTTTTTGACTGATATATCTTTTCATCTACAGAGTCTTCCACTTCAGAGATTCTCTCTTCCATCTCTGGGATTCTGTTGGTTATGTTTGTATCTGTAGTTCAAGCTTTTTTCCTCAGGTTTTCTATTTCCATCTTCGCCTCATTTTGTGCCTTTTTATTGCTTCTATTTCAGTTTTTAGTTCCTGGCATGTTTCTGTCATATTTTGGTTTACTTTTTCTTGGTTTTTTTTCAAAGATTTGTTCATCTCTTCCAATTTTGTTTTTATTTTCTTCTATTTCTTTAAGGGAATTTTTCATATCTTATTTGATGGCTTCAATGATCTTCATAAAAGTATTTTTGATGTTGCTTCCTTCTGCTTCTTCTTCATTGCCCTGTTCAGATCTTATAGTTGTAGAACAACCACGTTCTTCTAGAGTTACCTTGTTGTTCTTTATATTATCATATGTATTTTTGCACTGGCGTCTGCCCATGGCTTCAGTGGTTCACAATTAGGTGGGTCCTGGTCAGTTGTATCATCAGGGCTTGTCTCCTGTTGCCTCTGAGCAAGGTGTCTGCTCAATCTCTGACTCTGCTCTAGGCAGGGGTCTGAATTTGAAGTCCTCAGTCTTTCTCTGCTGATGCAGTTGGAGGTAGGGTGGCCATGCAAGTTCCCTTGTTTTAGTAGCAGCTGGAGGAGCCCTTCACAGCCAAAGTGTATTCCTGTCTGCTAAGGAGTATGTGTAGACACTCACCACAGACAGAGACTGGTCCAAGAACACCTGCTTTGGTCTTTTAAATAAAGTTTGACATTGATTTTCAAAAAAAGAAAAAATATTTGGCAATTTTTATCTTCCACTTGTTAAGAAAGTATTGTTTTTGCTTTTTCAATTTCATGATTATATCCTCAATTGTTTTATTTCCTGTCCCTACTGCATGTCTTACTTTACCTAAGATATACAGCTTCTTCTGAGAACACCTTACCTAGTGTTTACACATGGTATTTTCATATCCTTCAAGTCTGAACTTAGGGTTTCTCTTTAGTACAGAACTTTGTTGAAGTCCTCTCTACTGAGCCAGCTATGATTTCTTTCTATCTATGATAATGGACTGATAGCAATTATCATGCTAGCTATAATGACTTATTTTCTCTTTTGTCTCTGGTAATGGACATGATTGAATGAAGTTTGATATTCTTTTTCCACCTTCATTGTTGAGTGGTTATGAAATCATAAAGTAAGTGGCAGTGCCTCCTAAATCTTATCTCCCCTGCCCTCTCTCCAGAGCCATTGATGAACTTCAGATAGGCAGAGGTTTTTTTTGTCATTGTAAAGTCATTCAAATTTTTATTGCAGTTGTTTGTTCAAAGAGTTTAAATTGTCTGTTTATCTTGTTTATTTCATCTCTTGGCTGATACAGAAGATATTTATAGATAGGCAATGCAGAAGTTGTTTTCTGTGACATTTTAAGGAGGTCTTTCTGCCAGAATCTCCACCAACTGAATGGTTTTACATTCATGACAGTTAAGCCCTATTTTAGCATTCAGCTCCTCCTGGATAATCAAGCACACAATTCTTTGCATGGGACAGTGTGACACTCGCCATTGTAGAGCTATTTAAGGAGAGAACCATTTTCTCAACAGCCAAGATGATATTAGGCTAGATTAGATGCATGAATATTTAGAAATATTGTAATATTAATTGCTCAACTTAAAAACTAATAAGAAAAACAATCATGTCACAATGGTACAATTTTCTAAAGTATAATTACAGATGAAATTATGATAATAGTCATTATCTATTAAATATGTTATACATGTGTATTCATTTATATAAATTATTAGACATAATTATCCTTATAATACACAAATAAATATGAATAACAAATTGTATGAAAAATTTATTCAAAATCATTATTGTGTTTCTTTGTTTTTGGTGTGTGTGTATATTGGTGTGTTTGTGTGTGTGTGTGTGTGTGCTGGAGTAGGGTATTTTAGAAAATAACTAGTATAGTAATTTCATCCAAAAGAACTGAAATATGACAAGTGGGGAACTGTTTTGCAGAAATTGGATCACTTGCTTACTATGGGTTTTCATCATAGGTTATATTAAGGTTGATATGACATTTAATAAATGGTCTATTTTCAAACAGAAGCTACTATATTTAACATAGTAATTATGAAGCTAAAAATATTTTAGCAGATATGAACAAGAGCTCCTAGCTGGAACCTCAAGAAGGGTCCATATAATACTCGGAGCACTAAGGTTTTTTTCCAGCCAGAAACTCTCGAATACCCAGAAAGTCACTTTCTAAGTAATTGACTCAGAGGCTTAATATTATAGAAATGCTAGGCTAGTAGTTCAGACATATTACTGACTATCTCTTATGCTTAAATTAACCCATGATTCTATTTATGTTTATCCATGTGGCTTAGTACCCTTGCTCAGTAAGGCATTCTTATCTTGCTTCCTCTGTGTCTACCTGTCACCTGCTCCTCTGCCTTTCCTCTTTCCAGAATTTTCTTAGTCTGGTAGCCCCGCCTATACTTCTTAACTGCCTACTGGCCTATCAGCATTTTGTTAAACCAATATTAATAACAAATTTTTACAAAGTACAAGAGTAATATCCCACAGCAAATACTAGATTAGAAATGTATCCTCAGTTCAAATAAAATAAAACATATCTTACTGCAATTTGGTTATGAGGTGAACCTGATGAGAACAAGATTAAGCACATTTGTCTTCATCCAAATCCCGTAGAAACTCTTCTTTACAACCACAGTTCTTGGATCCTTTCAACTACTCTATTCCATGTTGATGAAGGAAAATAGCAAGTGAATCAATGCCACTTAGAGCTTGTCATATAAAGCTGAAATGGAAATCAGAAGTCAGACATTTATCTTCATGACCTAAAAATTTTAGACAGATGTCAGAAATCATTCGTTAAATATTAAACTGTAATAGTGATCACAAATATAATCTTTCATCCATGCATTAAGGAACTGAGAGTTGGTGGTAGAGAGAAAACAATCTGAGCTGAGAAATCAGAAAATCTGAAATTAAAAGCCGTGAAGACAACAGCAGCAAAATGACCTAGATAATCCCAAGATGACAAAAAGACACTTTCACCACCACACACAACTCTGAGCTCTGTTTCTGTAACATGCAATGGGGAGGGGGAGAGGACACAGAAAGCCTCTGGCAGAAGGCATGGACTGGAATGGCTGCAATGACAACACACACAATCTTGAAGCTGAGTACCTAATGGGCTATCTCAATCTACCTGCTGTGTTAGCAGAAACTCTAGAAGCAAATCTCCTCTCATCGCAGAGGCAAAACCATCAAAAGGAAAACATTTCTGAAGATCCAGGATAGTTTGTTGCAGAGGAGAAAATGGAGCTTTTGAGAGAGTGACGACAACTTTAAAGTGGTCTAACATGTCATGATGGAGGGTGGCTTTCCTGCTAAATATACTTTCAGTGCTATTGAATTTAAACATAAGTGTTTGGATTTTGTTGACAGAAATCAATATTTTAAAAATTACTCAGTTTATTAAGTTAATGTTGCTGTTTATACATGAATAGTTTTAATTTTGAGACATTTGTGTAATTTTCCGAGACTCCTGCTTTAGATTTTAAGATTCTGGGGAGAACTTTCTCACAGGAAGTTTGAGTTTCTGAGTAGGGGCTAATGTGAACTATATCAAGCCTTCTAACCAGCACTGCATCTAAAAAGGCAGTTTAGTTGTATGATCAGCAAATACTCATTGTTTTGCTTTGTTTTTTCCCCCACTCTAACTAAGAGGGTCTTTAAAATAATTAGAAGAGAAAATAAAAAAGATATCAAGTTATGGATAGATAACTTCTCATTAGAAAAGAGTGATGAAAATTGACAAGATATTTGGCATATAGTTAAACACAGTTGACTCAAATGCTGCCTTCACCAGAGACAATGGCTGAGAAGTCATACAAGCATTTCATACCACAGTTACCAGTTACCTACTTACTTCACTTTGAGTTTGTAGGGAACAATGATAGCCATTCCTCCTCCTCCTCTTCTTCATCCTCCTCCTTCTCCTCCATCATCTCCTCTCTCTCTCTCTCTCTCTCTCTCTCTCTCTCTCTCTCTCTCTCTCTCTCTCTCTGTGTGTGTGTGTGTGTGTGTGTCTTTCTCTTATATGTATTCTTCCCTCATACATTATATCCCAACTGACCTCAGTTTCCCCTCCCTCTATCCTCCCACCTCCCTACTCCCCCAGATCCATTCTTCCTCTGTTTCCCTCCAGAAAAGAGCAGACCTTTTAGGGACAGAACTAACTGACTAAGACATAACAAGTTAAAATAAGACAAGACACAGATCCTCATATTAAGGCTGGATGAGGGAACCTAGTAGGAGAAAAGAGTCCCAAGAGCAGGTAAAAGAGTGCAAGACACTCCAATTCTTTCTATTAAGAGTCACACAAGAACACCAAACTACACATCTATAACATATATGCAAAGGACCTGTATAGGCTGCATGATTGTTGCTTAAGTCTCTGTAATTCCTCTATGAGACCTGCTTATGCACATAATGCATTTTGATCAAATTTACCCTAATTTCTGCTCTTCTGATCCCTCCTTTATTCCATTCACTGCTTTTCCTTCTCAAATCCATATGTTCTTTAAGAAAACAAACAAAATCACTGATTCCACTTACTTTTGCATGTATGTAGGACCATCTACTGGTGTGTGGACAGCCTCTCAGAGTCCACATTGCTGAAGAAAAAAACAACTCCCTCTCTTATACTTCTTATAACTGCCTCACAGATTAAACAAGGTAAACATGATAACAAATCAACAGAATGTGAGGGATGCTGGCTTCCACGAAGTATATGACAGATAATAATCATGATGACAATAGTCATTTTCATAACTCCTAGACCTCAAATTTTGGAAACATGGAATGTGCCACTGCATGTTTGAACTACCTGTACCTTATTCTAGACTCTAAAGTCCACAGAAATGGAGGTTCATGAAATTATACAGGATAAAAAATGAAACCAAGTAAAAAAAATTTTTTGTTCACTAAACTATCTTTCAATAAACTATAATATTTGATAATATCTTGCCAAATGATCTTGAGACAAAAATGATTCAGGAAACTGGAAAAAATGAGATATTTTAAAAGCAGCAATATCTGAAAGGAAAGGGTGAAGTTAGGGAAGAAATATTTGTATATCTTTCACTTGGCAACATGGTGCATGATCAGTCTCTAATCTTACATTAATATCACTTTGCCAATCCCACATTGTCATTATATTTCTGATGAAAGCTGATACTTGATTAGAGGGACATTCTCTCTCTCTCTCTCTCTCTCTCTCTCTCTCTCTCTCTCTCTCTCTCTCTCTCTTTTTTTTTTTTTTGGTGGTCAGTATATCTGAGTAGCTTGGCAGACTCATGAGTAGGAGTTTATTTGGAGTAAGCAAGAGCTTTGAAGAAGATGAAACTTCATCAATCTGAAGAGCTGGAATCCCTCTATTTTTATATTTGATGAACTTTAGAGAAACAAAGCTCAACAGGTATGATTTTTTTGTTATGGAAAGTTCAAGGACAAAATTATAGTGGAGGTTACTTTCAGCCTGGACTTTGATTTATATTATCTTTTAAGTAATCCCAGATACTGAGAAAGAATGTTTGTCCAACATTTATACAAAAGTTACTCTTATCCATTTATGGTTTTAGGCTTTTCTAATCTTGTCCTCTGGATAATAAGATCTATCTTGATTCATGTGTGTGCTCACTTAAAGTTATGTAGAGATTTGTTAATCACTTCTAGGGCATCCAAGCTGCTAAAACAATATGATAGACCATAAATCTCTTAAATCATGTTAAAAAAACATTCATTCTTCTGTGTTATACCAAAGACACAAAAATACTATTACTTTTAATATTCATATTCTCCTTTACAAAACAAATCTATTCCTTCCAAGTTATTTTTTCTTAACTTTTAATTATGTGAATATATTGGGAGGCATTAGGGAGGGTGCCCAAAGAGATCAGATGCATCAGACCTCATGGAATTAGAGTCAAGGTAGCTATGAATTGTTGGGCATGAATACTGGTACTTGAACTCCAGCCTCTCTTAACATTGAAAACTCTTTATCCTATCCATAACTTTTTCAGTGACAGGTTCATAAAAGTCACTGGCAAAACACCTATGGAAGTGATAGACAAAATAAAGTTACTACAGAGATGTTATTTTTTTAATCCAATGATCAAACATCATAAGTTTACATTTTTTCTTATTATTTATTGAAACTATTTCTAGTATAATATATTCATATTATTATTTTCTTTCCCCTGGCTCCTCCCATGTCCTTGCCACATCTTTGTGGTATATTCACCAGAGAAGACTACTTGGACATGTATTTATGCCAACAGAAAGCCATAATTAGCTAGATGAATACACTGAATGTTTGGGATTTCAGCATACACTCGAGTCTTTCTCAGAGTGAGTTTTAGGCACAAAAACTATGTTCTGAATTGACATAATTCAGTTAACAAGAACAGTTAGCCACTATTAGAAACACTATTAGAGCAAACTCATTTCTCATGTGTGAATATTTATCAGTTGGAGGTAGCTTCTAAGTTATGGATATGGGCTTATGCCCTATTCCCTTCTCAGCACTGGTAATCCATCTGGCTCCGACCTGTGCTGGCCCTGTGAATGCTGCTGCCATCTCAGTGAACTCATCTGTGTGTTGTTCCTGTTGATTTAGAGGGTCTTGTTTCTTTAGCATTCTGCAACCACTCTGGATATTACAATCTTTCTGTCTCCTCTTTGTCTGGGCTCCCTGCACAACGAGTATAAAGAATTGTTGGAGCTATTCCATTTAGAACTGAATGTTCTAAAATCTCTCATTCTGCACATTGTCCAGCTGTTCTCAAGAAAGCAACTGCCTGACCTAGAAAGCAGGAAGATTTGAGTGTTGGAAGAGACCTAAGAGATGAAAGAAAATATTGCTTGTTTCACAAATGAGGACTTGAGAACCTAGAAAATGAAACAAGTACCTTAAAGTTAGTTTGCCATCTCCACAGTGGTGCTTATGATCACTACTCCATCATGATAGAAGAATATCATACATAAATTGAATGATTTGGAACCAGAAACTGCAGACGAGAGAGAACATGTGTAATTTGTTTTTTAAAGTTTGGGTAATCTCATGCAATGTATTTTTTTCTACATCAATCTAATTTGCCTGTAAATATCATAATTTCATTTTACTTTGAAGCTCTGTTTGCATTCAATTTCATTATCCATTTATCAGTTGAGCAACATTTAGACTTTTTCTACTTCTTTGATATTGTGAATAAGATGTAATGAATATGAGCAGGAGTCTGTGAAGTAGGATGCTGAGCCCTCTAGGCATATGCCAATGTATGGTATAACTCAGTCATACAGTAGATTTATTTTGATTTTCTTTGAATATTCTCTATAGTGTTTGCACCAATATTTTGTTCCTACAACATTAATGAAAGTTCTTCTTTCTTCAAACCTTTTCATGTGTTTGTAGATTGGTCTTAGTCATTCTTGATGGGTTGAGATGATCTTAAAAGGTGTGTTAATTTGCATTGCTCTATTTGCTAAAGACGAATACTTCTTGAGTTACTTAGCGATCATTTTTTTTTTCTCTTATTGACTCTCAGGTAAGATCCTCAGCACATTTTTAAAATGAAGTCATTAGTTTCCTTGTCTCTTTGTTTATTTAGTTCTTTATATATTCTTGATATGAATGTTCTACCAGAGGCATAACTGGCACATCTTTTCTCACATTATGGAAGGTTCTTTTTTCACTAGATTGTTTGCTTAGCTGTACAGAAGCTTTTTTGTTTCATGAGGTCCCATTGTCAATTGCTGGTCTTTAATTCCAGAGCAAAGGGAGTCCAGTTAAGAAAGTTCCTTTCTTCACCTTTGTCTTTCAGGGTAGTTCCCATATATTCTTCTTACAGCTTCAATGTTTGAGATTTCAAATTGAGGTCCCTGCTGTGCTTGGATCTAATTTTTATTCAAGGTAACAGATGCAGTACTAATTTCATCTTTCTGCACATGGACATCCAGTTTTCCCAGATGCAGTTGCTGAATATGCTGTATTTTCTCCAGGGCCTATTTTTGCTTCTTTGTCAATATCAGGTGGCTATAGTTTTAAGTGCTTATGTCTGTATCTTCTGTTTTATTTCATTGATCATGTCTGTTTTTTCCAGTACTATATTGTTCTTTTCTTGCTGTAGCTCTTTACTGTATCTTGAAATATGTAGCAGCAATTCCTTCACTACTCTCTCTCTCTCTTTTTTTTTTTTTTTTTTTTTTTTTTTTTTTTTTTTTTTTTTTTTTTTTTTTTTTTTTTTTTTTTTTTTTTTTTTTTTTTTTTTTTTTTTTTTTTTTTTTTTTTTTTTTTTTTTTTTTTTTTTTTTTGGCTATTTGGGGACTTTTCTGTTTTGATGTATATTTTTGAATGATTTTATATTTCTGTTAAAAATGCTACGAATATTTTAGTTATGATTGTTCTGAATATAACTTGCTTTTGGTAGATGATCATTTTCAAAAAATCATTTCTACCAATCCATGGATATGGAATTTTTCCCATTTCCCCGTGTTTTTCTTTATCTCTTCAATGATGTTTTATTGTATTTTGTGCTGTTGTAAATGGATGTCAGCCCATGATCTTTTCTTCAGTGTGTTTGCTGGTAGTGTATAAAAAGGCTACTGATATTTATAGAGTAATTTTGTACCCTAACATTTTGCTGAAATAACAGATTTCATCTAGAAGTTTTCTAATAGAAGTTTGTGTGTACCTTAAGTATATTAGCATATCTTTGCAAATAGGAATAATTGGACCTTTTCTGTTCCTATTTGTGTGCCCCTCTACTTGTCTCTATAGGCCAACCCTATGTGAAGTAACTAATGCCTGGTGTGGTAAATCTTGACAAAGGCCCATTGCTAGGCATGTCACAGGCCCTAGAGAGGCATCTACAATAGTTACAAAAGGTTTTTTTTTGTTTTTTTACTAAATGACATGCTATCCAAATGTCTTCTAAACATTCATGGACATTTTCAAAAGGCATGTGCTTCTCTCAGCCTTGATCAGAAAAGCTTCTCTTTATGGTGGGAATAGAAAGACTTGGAACTATCAAAATGTTGATAATAAGTCATAGTTGAGTGTTAAGGTCTACATGGAAGATCTATATCGTGATTTTTGATGCACAGGGGACATTGCAGAAGCGGGAGCATAAAGAATGTGAGAGCTATAAGGTGGAGAGGAATACAGTGTACAGCGAAACCCTCATGGGTGCACACATACAAACACATATAAATATACACACACACACACACTAAATAAAATGAGGTGTTATAAAATAATGATATTTGTGAGGGCAGAGCATGTGAAATTAGAATGCATAAAAATATTGGAAAGGGTAAGAGAGAAATAATGAATATATACTACAGAATAATATTAGCTTATTATAGCATCTTTAAGTTGTAACGTGAGACTGTAGAGGTGGTTTCTTGCTTTAGAGTACATATTGATCTTGCAGAGAACCTGAATTTGTATCTCATCAGTTGTCGAACAGCTTTCTACTGCCTGTAATACCAGTTCAGGGGATCTGACACTTTCATCTGGACTTGCTAGGTACCTGCATTCACATGCACAGAGCCACACAAATATACACATAATTAAAACTAATATGAATCTTTAAAAAAAAGTAAAACAGGTATAAATAATAATCCAAAGCAAGGCAGAATGGAAACAAAATAGGCATTAAGCAAATAAAGACAATAGGAAACCAATTTTCTATACAGTGGTTGTAAGGCCAAGTGTATTATAACACCATAAATGACTAAGCCATCATTAGTTAAAACCGTGATTAAAGAGTTATTGTCAGAATTCAGGAAATAAGCATAAATAATTCCATCATTCATATATATTTTTCTAAATATTACATACATTAACTAAAATAAAGTAATAGAAAAGAAAGTTTTAGCATGTTGACAATAAGGGAAAGCCATAGGAGAGGCAGGTGGTTTAGCCACTAAGATGCCTACCTCGCAAGCATGATGATCTCAGCTTGACCTCATGTGTTCTAGTAAGGATATACTTATAATCTCAGCATTGGGGAGGTAGAGACAGTGCATTTCTGGGGTTCCCTGTTCAAGTCCAGTGTGAAACTCTATGGTATAGAAATAGATGGCACTTCTAGGTGTGACACATGAGCTTGTGTCAGAACACACAAATGCACACACTTATGAACATGTGTGTGTGAGTTTGTGAGCACAAACACACATAAAAGATGGCAGAGAGGAGGAAGGAGAGAGAGAGAGAGAGAGAGAGAGAGAGAGAGAGAGAGAGAGAGAGAGGAGCCATAATGAACAAATTAACTTCAGACAAACTGAGTTTCAAAACACTTTTTCTTGTTGATTAAAAAAAAGGCAAATCTCATCACAATGAAAAGAAATTTTTTAGGTTTGAAAATGTATAACTTAAAATGAAATTAAAACAGAAATAGAATTTACTACTGTGCTTATATACAACAGCAGTCCTTTTTTTAGTAATTGAGAAAATTAAGTAGATAAAAGTCATTAAAATATAGATTAAAACATGATGGGTCAACTAAGTTTGTATAACTCTCAATTATAATGAGCAAGCACTTTTTTTTAATCTACAGGAAACACCACAAAGTATAATATTGTTAGCTCTAAAGCATTTAAAATTATAAAAGAATTAAAATAATAGAAAACATGCTTGATGACAAGACAAAGAAGAAATCAATAATTAAGATGATGAAAAATCAACAAACATTTAAGAAATAAATCAGATGTTTAAGTAGCCAATAGTATTTTAAGAAAAAATATTTTAAACTACTTAATATTTTAAAAATATGTCAAAAGGTAGAGATGGCCACTCTTCTCTCCCTGTTTCTTCTTTCCAGTTAAATTCCACTGAGGAAGGGAATTGGTCATCAAAAGTAACCAGAAGGTAGGCTGGGCTCTTCATGTCCATCCCCTCCCTGGAGATGACTCTTTACTAGCTTTGTTGGGTTTTGTTCCTTTTAAAATATTATCTGGAGTTTATTTTGTTTTGTTTTTAGATTCTTGGAAGTCAAATCTAATATTTTATAAATATTAGCAAAATTATCTATCCTTGATCTTTATAATAACATAATTTTTTCTTCTAATTAAGGTGTATTAACCATACAAAGTAATTGCTTTTGTTATGGCATCTGCATGGATGAATATAATATATTTTGATCATATCATTTTCCACTTGTATCTCCTCTTCTCTCTCACTGATTCTCCTCCCTTACTCAAGAGCTCCACTTTTAATATCATACGATTTTTCGACTCTACACTTAGAAAAAAAATAGGCAAGGGATGTCTGAGTCTGGCTTGTTTCACCTACTATCATGGTTACCAGTTCCACCCATTATGTAACAATATAACTTCATTCTTTTTATGTCTAAATAATATTCCATGTTGTGTACATACCACATTGTGTTTATCCATCATTCACTGATTCCATATTTGCCTGTTGTAAATAGTACTGATTTAATATGAGTTTGATTTTGGTTTTTGTTTTTATGAAATTACACAGGCAACTGTCTCTACCTAGATTCTTCTGTTTGGGGGGTCCTCATAATCAATAACATGCCCTTCAGGACTTAGGGCACTTGTCCTTTAGCACATCACTTATTGGCTATCTCTGCATACTGTTCACACTGTTCAAATCACACTATTATTCATATTCTTCATCTTCTCAGTTTGAATATGCTTCCTCTTTACTGCCAGAATCCCAGCTGATAAAAATATCAATATACAATTTCTGATCCCATCACATTCAAGCTATGAGGTCATAGGCTATGCTTTTAAAAGACATGCTGGGTTTGTTTGCTGTTACTTGTGAACACTATCTCCTTAGCACGGCTGTTGTCTGAACAAATCAAGGTTTTATTCACTGTAAAGGTTTCAATCGTACTTTCTTTGTCTTGTCCTAATTCCCACCCCCCCCCATCTATCACTAGGTGCTTACTTTTTCATCTTTATATATCTTTGCACATTTCCTTTCTCTTCTCTTTTGCAAGATAATGTGGAGCACAAAAGCAATTACCATAGAAGAGTGTAATGTACAGAAGCCTGTACAAATGACTTAAATATACCATGGCTGTGTTCCTGGAATAAACTGTTGCTATTTTTTTCTGCTGCAGAACAGTTAAGTCAAATTTTTGAATTAGATTTAAAAAATCCACAAATAGGCTGGAATCTTTGGGCTGTGTAACAAGGACAGATCTGGAATAAATCAGCTGTAGATATCACTTGTCAGAATGCTGAGCTGGGGGAGACGTCATAGATGCTGGATGTGGTAGCATCATGATACATCAATTAAAACTATATTGAGAGTTTTCCATCATGTGGACTCAAGCTTAACATAATTTATTTATGTCGGTAATGTCTAAACAAGGTTCCACAATTAGGTTGTATTTTTATCTTGACTTGTGAACCACTGCTGCGGACTGCTCAGATTTCAGGCTTGTTGAGACATATGTTGTCCCTGAAAGCCCTTCATGAAAGCCAAGCATTTTACTGTCCCACCAATTCAGTGTGCTCTGGTCAATTTGCCTGTGTAACTCCAAATCAAGCATGCAATAGTTAACATGTTAGTGAATAGTATGCTTTTAATGGCTTGTAAGCAAAACCAAAAAGAACAATTTTATTTCTATTGGGGATTTGGTAGCTTTTGAAATAGACAGAATGCATCCATGAGCAAAGAACTAGATGTAGAAATAAAATCTGCTTTTGTAATCTAGCTCAGACAGTGTTCTCAGCTGTGTGTCCATGCTAAGTCAGTGAATTTTTTGACCCTTTATTACTGTAGCTGATAAATAGAGACTAATCAAACAAGCCCATGATAATCTAATAACATAGCATGTATAAACTCAACCATTTGTTTTTAATGATGCCCATGTGCAGAAAAATGTGATTTTTTCAGGATAAAGATGAAGAAAACCTCCAGAAAGAGTAAAAAAAGTTTTGATTGAAATTAAATTCAAATAAAAGAGAACAAGAACAAGATAAGGGTATCTATACATCTCCATATATAGCCACAGGTCACATCATGGTATTTATAATTCTGTTAGTGACAGGCTTTCTAGTATAGCCATGTCAATTAAGAAGTGCCTGTCTGTTTCACTGACACATCACAATGCACCTGAGGTAAAAATTAGCCATCATCTCTGCAAATGATCATGTAATATAAGGGTCCCAAACTGTACCAATAAATCAGTTTGTATTTGATCAAAATCTTCCTGTGAAATAACCCTAGTGATGTTCACAAAACTTTGTGTATTTCATTTCCCAAATAGAAATTTTAATACTCAAAGATAAACTAAAACCTCTGGTGGAAATGATGCTTCTGAAGCTGAGCACAAAATTAAGTGTGTCCTTAAGTTTTCCAGACTTAAGCTACTCAAATGCCACAATCAAAGCAATAGATAGAACAACTGTGGAAAAGAAAAAATATGAGGAGAGGGAGAGTAGAGTGGGGGGAGACTGAAGAGGGGGGGACCAAGGAGGAGGGTGGGAGAGAAAGGAGAGAGAGAGAGAGAGAGAGAGAGAGAGAGAGAGAGAGAGAGAGAGAGAGAGAGAATGTGTGTATTAGGGAAATGTTCCATGGAAAATCTGTAGAACTGATGTAAGAAAAAGCAACGACAGGGGTTGGAGCAAGTGAAGTAGAGCTGAGACTATAAAAACACGGAAAGAAACTCACCATCAGGTCTAAGTTTGGAATAAACTGCAGACAGGACTCTAAAGTCAGAAGTTCCAACTTCTCACACGGTAAGCTAAATGTGAAAACTGATAAAGATCTTGGGTTTAGGCTTCTCTTTTAACTATTGCATTTATTTTCACATAGTTTTTAAACTATTTCATATATGCCTTAATTCTGCTAAAATTAGAAGTGGCTTCTGATAAATTTTCCTTTCTACGATGAGTAGTAGAAAACAGTATAGTTTATAAAACAAATTAGATGAAGATAATTGTTAGACCTTTACATTGATTTGTGTGTTTTTCTTTTTTGTTTTTGTTTTGTTTTTTGTTTCAAAACCAAAAATAACTCAGTAGAAATGTCCAAGGTTTTATTTCTCTTTCATCACAGATTTTCAGTATCAAAAAGTATTTTAAAGTACAAATTGTCATGTTTTAATAATTTGGATAGATGGGGTTTTCATCTGTAATTCTAGCAAAACTAGAGCTTAGGAATAACCTTAAAGAGGCCAGGTTCTATATTTGTAAATCCTGAAGCATCCTATTTATCTTATTAGAAAAATTAGATATAATAATAGCAACAAAGTTACAGTAGACTTATATACATATTATTGTTCACTAGTTAAAATGTTCTTGGAACTGATTAGGTTGTGGTAATAATTTAATATATATTTTTATGCTGTCCTTGAGAGCACATTAAAAATTATGCTTCAAGTTCTGATCACTAAAGCAATGCATAAGTATGTATTTAGTAAACTGAGCTCTAAGAGTAAAACATATTCTTCCTTTGAATCTTCTATAATGTTTTATTCCAAAACCAACAATGCATTTTGTACTTTCTCTTTACTTTGGTACAGTTCTTCAAACTCTTGAGGAACTTTCTACAAGAAGAGACTCTGCATAAAGTTCCAGTCTCCCCTATGACTTAATTGTGCTATAGCTTCACCCAAGTAGTTAAAGATTTTAAGTTTGACATCTGATTTCTCTTTTTTATTTCATGAGATTTTCAAGGATTCTTATAAAATGAATCATGAGCAGTAGAGGAAAAATCATCTTTGTGTGACTAGATATAGAAGTCTCTGAAATACAGTTTATTTTTATAACTTTCTCAAATACTCTCAATGATTTTGACATTTGTCTAGTCAACTTAGACCAATTAGTTTTGTCTTAAAAGAAAATAAATCAGAAGTATCGTTCTAATTCAGTTTCATTTTTCTATGCACTTCAGGTAAGCCTTGAGCATAAATTACGACATGGCAATGGTTTGTTATTTAGCAGACAAAATAAATACAATTAGCAAAAACATGAATGACCAGGAAGCTCCTTTACCAGTCACTTTGCCCACATTAGAAAATATAAGTCAGTACCACAAAATCTTGAGGTTAATCTATATATGTGATATTATTAACTTCTGTCAATAGTATACACACACACACACACACACACACACACACACACACGTTCCTACATATTCTTCAGTTAAGTCTTACTTGGATGCACTGATGCAGTCAAAAGGACACAAGCCTTAGATTCTGAACATTAGACTTCCAACACCAGTCCCACCCATCTACCCTCTGAAGCACTCTAATTCTCCGGGCCTTTGCCCAGTAAAAACGGAGTCTTTGGAGATGCCATCAGTGAGTAAAAGTCCCCTCCTAACCCTGGGCTTTCCTAAAAGGAGAATACACTTAAAATGGACAATGGCATCTATATAAATCAGTCTTCAGGTTTTATATAGCCCACTCCGCCAAATAAATCCATGGATGCACTCCGGAGCAGTGATTAGCATTGCTTGGTAATGGTTGCTCATTCTTTTGGCTGGCTTGAACTGGTTTTTGCTCAGTATTGTGGTTTTTGCTCAGTATTGCCCTTTCTTCCTTCCAGATATCCCATAAGCCCAAGCCTTAGAACCAAGAAGCCTTTCCCTCCAGCAACAGTTTTCTATCATCCCTCCCCCTCCTCTAGCAACAGTGCCCTACCTTCCGCACACCCCCCCACCAAAAGTGCTCTGCCTTCCCTCACCTTGCTCACACATGCCACACAGTCATAACTCTACCTCCACTCTGATCAAGTACACTTCTTTCTCTCCAAATCTCACTTTCCTAGCAATTGACTGTTAAGCAATTTCAAATTAAAGTATGTCTAACATCTTCCTCTCCTTTTCTAAAATCTCATATTCTCATGAAACTTAAAGCCCTAACCACATAGAAATTGTGCTTTAAAAAACATAATATTAAAAATTCACTTTGATTAATATAGTCGGAGCTTGAAGAATAATTATGCTTTGTATATAAATGAGCTTCCATTCCTTTGTTTTTCCCCCACAAGGGTGTTCTCTAGAACTAGATGGTAATATTTTCATTGAAATAGTACAGCTGAAAGTTAAAAATAGTGCATCAGGTATTACAATGATTGCACCTTGGAAAAAGTGACTCTGATTTCACTCTTCCTTTTTAATTTAATGTATTTTTAATTAAAATGTAATTATATCCTTTCCCATCTTTCTTTTCTTTCCCCAACCACTCCCATACACTCCCAGCTTTCCTCTTAAACTGACAAACTAGTTTTTTTTGCTTATTACTATTATATTTGTATATGTAAACACATAAATATAATCTGCTGAGTTCATTGTTGTTGTTTGTGTGAATATGAGTCTAGGGCTGACCACTCTGCATTGGATAATCAGCTAGTGAGCTCATACAAGGGAGAGGCTAATTTTATTCAGCACTCAATATTGTTTTCATTATCATATTTGCATTTCTTCCACTATACCATGTTCCTAGATTCTGGGGACTAATTCTGTCCCTTAAGTGTCAAGTCCAAGGATTATAGTTTTCATAAAGCTATTCATTAAAAAGTCTTTTATAAAGTTACCACATTTTCAAGATGATACAACTGTAGTTTATTGAATAATAGCTATTGCTGGTGAGTTCATATGAAATTTTTCTAATCTCCACAATAAATTTACAGAGTGAATTTCTGTTCCCTACCCAAATGCAAATACCATTGAATGAGACTGAGTAACATGCCCAGCTGGAGCTCAGACCCTGTGCTGTGTGAGTTGAGAGTAGTAAAAAATTCATCGTATTACTAAGTAATATAAAATTCATATTTATTTTATATACATTTAGAGTATTTTATTGATTATGTTGACTAATTTTATTTCATTTAAATATAAAGTTAATATTAAATGTTGTATGGGTAGAAGGAAAATAAAGAATGAAGTGGTAATAGTCTACTTGATCCTGAAACTTACATGTCTGATATTTAATCTCAATTATCCAACATTTTATGCTATATTTCTGATGTATCAGACCCACATGCTAATGTGCAACTTTGTCAGCTTTTTCTCTAGCCACAGTGTCAAGAGTTATGTTTTGTCCCATTGGTGAGTATCAGAATTAAACAATTTAGATTCCTTAGAAGATTCAGCTCCAATCACAGGCTGAATTTTTTTTCTGGCTGTAGATAGCATTGTTTCACATTATTGTTTAGCTGTTCAGAGGTCTAACTTCCAGTTAAAACTTAATAGGATACCTTAACCTAGGTAGAAGAGTGATTATTGGTGGTTATGGAGTGCATCACTTTACAGGGATAAGAATGTGGAATGGTAATGAATATGACTGGACTCTCGCATGGATTTAATCACACTTCATTGTCAGTGTAAAAAGTTGTGACTTTTATTTTTCACTTAACCTAAATTAGTGAGTGTATTGATATGACTTATTATTACCCATATCATTTCAACCTGGCTTTTAACATCTACTGTGCATTTGTACTTACTACTAAAAATTCTGGCTGCTTTATTAAACATATACTGTTGATTGCCAGGCATTTTGCAATTTGCAAATAATGGACTGGTCATTGTGACACTGCTTCTGCACTTAAGGACATTATATACACAGCCAAACTTTGTAAATGTTTGCTGAAGTCTTAATGGAATCATTCTTTAAAATAGTATTGTAAGCTTGTGCCATCTTTATTTCTTTTAACAGATTATGATTTTTTTTAACTTCAGAAGTATTTAATGCAAGTTTTATTGTTCTAAAATTGGAAACTAACAGTAGATAAAAATGTGTCCAATTAAAGAAAATCAGTTGATACACTAGCAAACTGTTACTCTTCTCAAATTGGAGCACTAGGGGAAGTCATTTTAAAATGCTTCCATAAAGACCTCCTCCCTGTAGCTGAAATTTGTTTTGGAGAGGGCAAAGTGTTTCACTATTATATAATTAGGTTGAAAGAGCATGAAATGTCTAAAGATGGTGCTATGGCTCTGGTCTTCCTATTTTGGCTCATGCCTCTGGAAAGTCCATCCTGCAATGAGACTGAGAAAGAATGCATCCTGATGTTTTAATTTCCAAGTAATCAGTAAATATTCATTTGCAGTCACAATTTGAACTTTTCAGAACCAGATCCACAATGTAGAGTAAAATGTGTGTCACGCCATTGCAGAAACAACTGTCTGGTGTTGGTGAACTTATGGCCAGATTTTACTTTCAAATTATCTATTAATGCATTAGCAAACTTCTTGAATGATATTCTATGGATAATACATGTATACATGTGGATAGAGCGCCTATTAGTGCAGATTCAAATGTCTCAAAATTTCTAATAGGAACCCTCTTAATAAATTGTATCAATGAAGTAGCAAACCACTAAGCTGAGGGAATTCTAGAGTGATTACCTTTCTAGAGTGTTTCTTAAATATCAGGGGTTAGTCACTGAACACTTCACAAACAACATGGATTTGAAAACTTGCCTCCGGAAGGAAATAAAAGCACCATGCTACCCTTTGCTCCCTAAACCCAAGAGGGAGGTTGTAACTGTAATGCCAATCAAATGCAGCCCCATACTGCCCTCTCCTCTCTGAACCCAGCCAAACAGCTATCACGTTAATGCCATGGAACTTGGAACTCATTCCAGTTGTTTTTGTTTTAAAGCTCTGAGAGAGTGAATTGGGAGATTTACCCATGATGCAGAGGAGAAAAATAAATTCACGAATAAACACTTTACGTTCCTATGTTTGTTGAAATTACAGTCAAAAACCACCATGGCAGGTATATGATATGCTGAGCATTGGGACACAGAACTCCATGTACACTAGCAAGCAGCTCACCAACTGAGTTACATCCACAGTTCCTCAAGTTAACATTTTGAAATAATAGACATAGCACATCTTCTCAACCCTTCCTTACATTTAAAACTGCTAAAGTGTATTGAGTCTTACACATGGTATAATGTTTATCTTAGAAGATAACATTTTTTTCTAACTTTAAAATGCATTTTAAGAACAGAATCTCATTGACTGGGGTATAGCTCAGTCGTAGAATAAATTTCAGTTCTGCATCCAGTTCTAGGTTCTATTTGCAGCCTTCCAAAATTAATTGATTAATGACTTACAGTACAAGTAATGTCTTAAAATTAGATATGGAGAATCTTTTCAGCTAGAAATATTCAAATCACAGTTTAAGAGTATATACTACAACAAGCAGTCTTGTACTTTCCCAGGTGCTACAAATACCAGTGCAATGTGTCCTTAGTTACACTCACTTTTATTGTCATCAGTGCTTGTTCTTACACACACACACACACACACACACACACACACACACACACACACACACACACAAAGCAATTGCCCATGTTGGCTTCAGAAGACAGAGTAAAAACACCAAAAATCAGTTAGTCAAATCCATTTCACTTGATGTAGAGAGGGAAAGATTTGCCCCAAACCACACTGTTAGGTATTAGCAGAGTCACAGTGAAGCCTGGTATTTGTGACTCCAGCAACTCCTCTTACTTGTGAGCCCCAGACTTTGTGTTAGTCATTGTCCCTGTTGGGCTCTCTTTTTGAATGAAGAGCTGCTGTCCCTCTGTCTTCTCCTTCTCTAAATTCTACTCTACTAGGAAGAAGTTAAGCACAACTGTGGGGCAACAACGGGGAAAGACAAGAAAGTGTCTGTGACTTAAATGTTTAGTTAGGGTGCTGCTCACTCACAGTTTGCCTGAGGACTGTCTGCATTTCCAGACAAAGAAAACTGGAGGAGTTGAGCTGGAAGACACAACTGGCCATTACACGGGGTCAGAGTGCTTATTGGCAAAATGTTAAGCCTCATAAATGTTTGTAGTTCCCATAGTAGAAAGAGGTTATAAAAAGATATATATATTTAACCAGTCAATAAGTCCTTTATCTTTAACTTGTTTTGTTTAATTTTAATAATTTTTTGTTGAAAACAAGGGTGTATAGATTCTAGCTTAAATGTTTTCAATCTAGCTATTAGAGAAAATTAAAAATTTCCACATGCTACTAAAATTTAACCACAAATTTAGTATCATTGTGAATTTCTAATGGGTCAGCTATCCAAAAGTTAGTTGATTACTATAAAGTTTCAAACTGAAGAGAACTTTAATTACCTGAAGAGTTCACTTCAACACTAGTATCCAGACACTGATATTGTAAGAGTCTTATTAGTTCAATAATGCATCAGATCAGCCATCATCTCCATTGGTTTTTCCTTTTGCCACTCTTTATTACAGAACATTTCATTATGACAAATCATTATAAGATGAAGATGATGAACGGACTCCCCACATTGTCCTGGTTTTTGCTCCCTGCCCTGAAACTTGCTGATTCCTTTGTTCAGTGATTCAGAATAGAAACACCTTTCTTCACACTCAATTGTCTCTTAATGGGTTCAAACAAAATTAAGGCAAGTTCAGCACTGCTGAATTTCCATTATTCATTGTGTTCTAAAAAATTAACAATATGTATTATTTCTCCAATGTAGATAAAAACAGTTTGTATGTCTCCACATTGATCTATGCATGCTTCACCTATCCAGCCTTGAGTTGGATGGTCTTTTCTGGATGTAAGAAGATGTCACATGTGGAAAGTCTAAAATGCAGCTTCAGATAGTTTACAAAGTAAACATTTATTTACCAGATGCATTAATAGTCCAAATATAATACATAACAAAATATGATGGATTGTTTAATATAATAATTTTATTGTAATAGATGTAGACATACTAAAATATAGCATTGCTTACAGATAAAATACCCACAAAATCTTAGAAGAAAGATTCCATGCTCTCTGTTTTAAAATTCTTTATTATTCCAAAAAATATAGCTTAAAAGCTTCTCAGTTAAAATGAGGACTCTAGCATGTTATACACCCATAATCCTGCCACATGAGAGGCTCAAGAAGACGAATTATGAGTTCAGGTTTACCCTGGGCTGCATGTCTTTAAAGAAAGAAAGAAAAGAAAGTTAACGTGTTAGATTCCTTTAAAAAAAATGTGCAAACACTTTCTGCTTTGGTGAATTCATATAGGCAAAGAATGTTCCTTAAAGGTTCCTTCTGTGATTTGGAGAACACATGGGTCCTGGGGAATTTTTAATCATGGGCTATATTTATTCACTATCAACAAAATAGAGAGATGGGGTTAAACCCAGTCTTTTCCATTCCTCCCTATAATTTCCTCTGTTTCTAATTTTGTAGCAATTGAGTTTCAATGAGTCAATCAAATGTCTCTTGTTTTGCAGGTGCCAGGGTGCTTGTTTATATTAGTGTACAAAGTTCTATATTTAGAAACTCAGCCTGTTGGTTTATTGGGTACAAGCATGGCTTTAAAACATTGAATACATGTATTTAAGCTCAGTGTTTATTTTTACACCTCCCTATCCAAATGATCAGGATGTGGTTATCTGTTAGAGGATACATTAAAACTGTTTTTTCTATATACACCCAAGATCCAAAATACATGTGTCAGATGTAATCATCAATATTACAAACACCATCATTCTGTTACATTTACAAGCCTGTGGGCATGAAGGAAACTTTGGTTAGTAAGATGTTTGTAAAAATAGTTAAAGAAAATCCACATGGAAAGACTTGTAAAACAGGGCAATTTGTCCCTTAGAAAACATTTTTAGCATAATAAAAACGAAGGAAGGTGAACATCACAATTGTAATTTACCTTTGATAAACGTGTTACTTTAAAAGTAGATATATAAAAATATGAGATTATTTTTAAATACAACTGTGCTTTTAAAATGTCTTCCTGTGTATAAATGAACATAAAAGAAACATCAACAAAATTAGTAGAAACATATGAACAAAAAATTGCCTGGCTTTCCAAAGGAAAACCTAAATGTAATTTTTGTTGATATTTTAATCAAATGATCACTACTGTCTTCTCTCAAGATGCATGCTTTATATATTTGGAAATAGTCTCATTTATCATTTTCCAATACTTGCTGAAAACTTCAGCTCAGTTCCAACTTAACAGAGAACACAAAATTTCCTGTTCCTTTTCAAGAGATAATAGAATACAGACAAGCAGGTAGTAACTGGTATTAGTAATAAGACTCCTAAAAGATTAATCAATGTCATAATGAACAAATAGTTTAAGGTAAATGTTATTGCATTTGGTAAAACAAATGATGTACATATAGTGAAGATAATTTTTCCCATTTTAAATCTTTTTATTATTATTATTATTATTATTATTATTATTAACAAAGAAGTCACACTTTCTATACTTGTATATCCTTGTTCAATGTCCTTTCCCCCTCCCAACACATCAGTTCATTCTCTCTTCTCCACTACCTCCCCATCCCCTCCCTGGGCAGGTGGCAGGCAGTCCCATGGTCCCACTGTCCCAATATTGCTTAGTTCAGTCTCCACTCCTGGCAGATCCAGTTTTCTCCCTGCAACCTCGAGACTGAGTCAGGTGTTCCTCTAGGAGGAGTGGGACCCAAGGAGTTAACCAACACACATAATAGAAATGTTACTTTCTATGCAAAATCACTATTTGTGTTGTAGCATATAACACAAATTAAACAGACTAGGTAACATGTTTCACAGCAATAATAAGGAAGTATAAAGTTGGGGGACACATCAACACTTAAGAAGTTACTAAAGCAATGTTGAATAATGAATGGCACATAGATATTCGTCCATGTGCAAAACAGCACATGAGATTAAGGCACTGTGAGTGAATCAATTCCATCCTCCTGGAATTCTTTTGATGTGGGAATTACTTCTCACCTCATACATATGAAAACTGAAGCTCAAGAGAGTTAAACAATCCCTGTCCAAGGTCACAGCAATACTAAAGCAAACGAAAACTCAAAACTAATTCTTCAAAACTCAAAGTCCCTTTCTCTTTATTGCAGAATATGTTCTGGGAGATAGTTTATATGGAAATTAACATCTAAGCCTGTGGTCTTCTCTCAATGGACAATGCTCTTCCTTCACTAGGCAGTATTTTAAGGTGGTTATATCAAACCCACAGAAAGAAAACCTAGTAGAATCAGGGATGAGTCACAGTTAGCAGTATACTGCTTTTAATGTAAAAGCTCTGAAAATTGCAAATGATGTTTTCATGCTTACCATTAACAGTTAATAAAGATGGTATAGTCATGTTTGTTTGCTTTCTGAAAAATAATTTCTTTATGTTTTTTCCAAATCTTATTCATTTTTTCCTTTCTCGTTCCTCCTTTCTTAGAGGCAACAATAATCAAGAAATCAAGAATCAAGTCCTGCTGAAATAGACACATACCCATACACACACACACACACACACACACACTATATATATATATATACATATATATATACATACACATATATATATGAAAGAGATTTTAATACAAGGAATTGTTTTATATATTTACAAATTATTTAGTTCTATTCCATGTAGATATTTTACACTTCCATATCCACCCAGAGAAATTGCTTTGAAATCTACATCTAGAGATTAACACTGGAGTCATCTGTTTTAATAGTAAATATGATTTAAGTCATGTATTCTAAGCCCATAGTTTGAATGTCTCTGAATTAATTCAATCATCTTCTCTTGGATACAGTGCATGAATTAGTTATAAATGTTTGTTATTAAGACTAGTGATGTTATGAACTTTCCAACAGCTGTGTCATTTCAAGCAAGTGGAAGTTTCTCAAGGTTATATACATAGAAGTGAAATAATGGTCCAGCTGTTAGAACAGGACTATTTTCAACCTGTCTTCTATTGCCCAGTTTTCCTCAAACAACTGTATCCAATCTCAATTTCACCAAGACTTCTTGTAATTTTGTTTCCAAGTACTTCTCTAAAATTTGTTGTGGAGGATTTCTTTTTCTTAATGTGATGTGTAAAGTGCTTTGGTTTTTGTTCTGTGGGGTATTTATTTCCCATTTCATTGTCACTTGTCTATAAAATATTTATTCATAAGTTAGGCCTATTTTTATTTATTTGAGTGTCTGGTTTTTATATGTTTCTTATTGAACTTAATTGAGTGTTCCATTTAGTAATATTTTTCCTATTTATACATCTTGAAAAGATCTCTCATGATTCAATTTGTCTCCTGACATTTTTATGTTGATTTTGTTGAATCTCATCATACTTTTTAAATTTTAAAACATTAAATATTGACATTTTTAAATAACATAGTTACTTTTTGAATCTAGCTTAAGAAATCTTCATCAAACAAGAATATAAAGATATGATCTTATTGAATGTGTAGTGTCTCCAATTTTTTTAATTTAAATGCTTCTTTAATTTAATGTACCATATATTTGAATTCTGAGCTAATGTTTTATTTTCTGAATAAATTAAATAAATAAATTTAATTTATTTAGTGAAATTGTAATCTCTCTACTACCCCCAAAATAAAGCTGTATGATACTGAAATCTCAGATATTTGCTTAGCTTTAATTAAATTATTTATTACTATAGTTATATAAATACAGTGTATTTTCATGGAAATAAATCCTGACATTTTGAAATCTCTTCCACATCCAAGAGACTGACAGATTTTATTAGACATTATTTAGACATGCACTGCAGCACATGGGAGTGAATGGCTTCACTTCTAATAAGCTTTTTATTAGCTTCTCTTTTCTGTCTTTACATTTCAAACTAACTAATTTAAGTTCTGCTATATCTGAACCTAGATGCTGGACCGGAGACTTGCAGGAGCACACTTCATCCTGGCTGTGATTGTGATGCTGTGGAGCTCAGGAAAGGCCTTCTCTCTGGACTTAGCAACAGAGGTAATGCAAATCAGCTTAGGCTGGCACGTACAAGGGTGAAGGAGATGGTTCAACGAATAAGACTCTAGCCAAGTAATCATGAGCACTGGAATTCAGATTCCCTAGCACCCATACGCAAGCTTGCTGAAGCAACAGACACCCATGCTTCTGGTACTGGAAATGTGAGGTCATAGCTACTAGAGCTTAAACTATTCAGACAAGTCTGATCACTGAGTTACAGATTCAGCTAGATGCCCTATCTTAAAAAATAAGGTAAAGAAAAATACTTGATGCCGCCCTATGGCTTTCATACATAAACACACACACACACACACACACACACACACAGGCTCATGCAGATTGACAGACACATATGGTCCTATTTTTATTTTAACAGACATAAGCTGTGTTTACGTTAGCCAGGGGATGCAGCTGACAAAGAAATGTCTTCAGAACCCAAAATCAAGAAGATAAACATTTGCCTGTTTCTTTATTCTCATTGCCATTGATACTCAAGGTTTCAAACTTTGAATATATAAATGATGATACTATTGAGTTCAGAGAATTCAGACCATGTGACTCAACTGGATATTTCTTTAAAATTTGAAATTGTAAGATTTATATTCATTAAACAATATAAAACATTAAAAATTAATTTATTATCATTTACAAACATAATTTAATTTTCTCATTACATTAACATGAGATGTTATTAGGCAAAATGTGAAGTTAGTTGCATGCCAAGTTTTACGTAGTTTTGGCCAAACCTCTTATTACAATAGAAAACAAAACTCTAATTTTTATGTTGTACAAGTTGGAAGAATAAAAACACTTTACAGAAGTCTTAGCTCCCATTTGTTGGACTGTGGCCTCTTTTTCTCCCAAAGAGAAGCTTTTTCTGTGCTTTTGGTAGGTTGTGACCCTTGGCTTCTGACAGTAGTGGAGGCAGATAGTCGGGGTAGTGGTGACTGCCTCTAGTGTCCCAACATTCCTGCAAGCCACAGCCACTGGGATGTTTTCCTTAAGGTGGAAAGTATCACAGCCCCAGGGCAGCCCAAAGATGTTCAGATTTCCCAGCCTGTGACAGCAACTAGGTGGTACAATTCCTATTTGTAAAATGTCTGAGATCTTCAGTCTTTAAGGCCTGCATGGCTGCTATGATTCCAGGGGATTCAGTTTTACTTTCCTGGCTGTTTAGAGTCCCCATTTTTCAGCCTTGGTCCCTGATCTTTCTCAGCTTCTCTTTACTTCTGCTGTTAGTTTTGTTTCTGCCTTGGATGATCTCTGGGTTGAGAACTTTCCGGCTGTCTATGTTTGCTGTGGCCATTGCTTTGTAATTCTACCTCTGCCACCAGTTTGCGGACAGCTCCCATCTTTTCTCTTGCTGAGATTGTCAGCTGCCTCTGATGCTCTACCTTGCATGTATAACAGCAAAATCAAGCAGGAAATGCCACTGGAGAGAGGAAGCTTTGCATTTGGCCTTTGTTGCTATGGGTAGAGGAGGAGACACCACAGGAGGATGTCTATCAACTAGCTTATCAAATGAGCTCAGTGAGCTGAGCTACCTGCTTATACAGCCAAAAATAACAGACAATTTACAGCAAATTTTCATGTAAAGAAGGCATGTTGACACCAACCATGGCATTACTAATTTTATACCAGCCCCAGCATCCTTTTGCTAGGCCACTCCTCTGGCCCCAATGGAAATAATTGCAGGAAAATTTCAGCCCAGCAAAGTAGCAGCAAATCTTCAGGAGCCAGCATTATGCCTCAACAGCAAGCATCTCGCACAGTCATACAGCTTCCTCCAGTCATCTCTGTAATACTGAGATACAGGATAGTCTGGCTGACCTTTTGACTGATAATTAATCTTTTTTTTTTTTAAGGCAACTTAGGTAAAGATTTTCAATTGTTACTTAAGGAGTTCAGGCTCTCCATCCTTCTGCTATTTTGGATTACTCATAGGGAAATAAGTATCACAAAGGGTATCTACAGTAAGGAATTATTAAAATATATATCAATTTTAAGTGTTAATGATACTCAGTACTTAGAACAGAAATTATATTCCTTGACAGTAAAAGAGACAGTAAAAGAGTCTGGGGTTCAACAAGAGCAATTTCTAAAATTCTGTTACTGGTCTTCAGAAGGAAAAAAGACTTTCCACCCTGAACACATATCTGTTTATGACTTGCATGAAGTACAAAGAGAAACTATACATAGCAAATATACTAAGAAAAATGTGCCTGTAATAGTATTGTAATTGGATTACCTGTACACATTGTTTATACTTTATAATATATCACATAGACTGGGATATTAATTTCCTTGAACACAGAAACAAGATTTTGACTATTTTTGCATTCCTTTAACCTAATGTAAGAGGTATAACACAATAGAGAATTAATGGCTTACATACATGATGGATAAATTATGGAAGTAAAATAACATGATCTTTAGATTTTTGCTTTCAGTAAAATAAAAGTTTAGATATTTTGGTTATGAGAGAAATATTAGGATATACATTAAATAAAAGAAATAAAAGCTTATGCCATGGTTCTCAAGTCATTTATATATACTTAATAAGAAATACAAATTTGCTGTAACAAATATTATTTAAAGTAAAATGTGATAAGTGTAATGATGAAAGGAGGTACAGGGAAAGTGCCATGGTGGATAGGGAAGGATGCTCTGTTTCTGGGATTAAATCTAAAAAAAAAAACTAATCAATAATATATCAAATTTTAGAAAGAAGCCTGGGGAATGTTTTGTTATCTTCTCTTGGGTATATTTTATTTCTGTGTGTTCCCATCCCCAAAAGTTTCTTTCTAAAACATAACCCTGAGGCATTATAAACTGAACAAAGGGCATATCATCTAGTGTTATAAAATGTCAGTTTTGTACATTCTTGTTTTTCATTGTCTAAATGAATGAGCCCTCATTTATCTGCCCTGTAGGCCTCTGAGTTTGGAGCAGCAGGGTTGCAGTTGACACCCACAGGAAGGGAAGAGAAATCAGCCACAGACCTTTCAGCTAAGCTCCGGCTGCTTGATGAGCTGGTGTCCTTGGAGAACGATGTATTTGAGACCAAGAAGAAGAGGAGCTTCCCTGGCTTCGGCTCTCCTCTTGACAGACTCTCAGCTGGGTCTGTAGAGCACAAAGGGAAACAGAGGTAGGTGGACAAGGAAAATTACCTCCATTGTCTGATTCTTCTAGGTTTTGAAACAGGACTCCATACTTAAAACATCTTGGCAAACTTGAACGTGAACAGAAACTGGGTGAGTTGGCCAACCTGTGGGTTAAATGATGATCGGGAAGGTAAATGCTTTGGAAGTATCAGGGCTATGGAAGTGAGATGGAATATCTTACTGTGATTCCTAAGGAAGATTGTCTTGCATACAGATTTTCAAAAAGTACTTTAAGACATTATTGTTTGTGGTAGGTAAGGAGCAATGTATATATGATGAGATACTCTAGTTACTTGAGAGTAATATTTAAAAGACATAAGCAGAGTACTGTTTTCAGGTTATTCTTAATACAAGGTTCCATAAAAGATAAATTAATTCATCTCCTACAGCAAGAAGCAGCAAAATTTGATTCAGAATATACATATTTAAGTCAAATTTCTTCTCATTTTTTGACTTGTGTCTCTTAGAAAAACTTCTATAAATCTGTTTATTTCTCTGTAAAAATGGATATTTTTTTAAAATATAGTACTTACCTATATAAAATCAGATGACATAATCAAATTACCTATTGTAATTCACAGCATATAGAAAAGCATCCCACATCATGGAAGTGATTTGTAAGTTACTAATTGTTATAGAAGAACTAGAATATATTCCTTGATGCCCTCCCTAATTAATGATTAAAGAGTCATTGAATTATTCTCAATACTGTTCAACCATTATTCTACACACAATTCATTTTCTATACTCAGCATCTGTTCCTCTGCCTGGTACGAGTCTCCTTGTATCACATCTAGTAGTGACCATCCATGGTTTCACTGTCCTATATGCCTTATTTTTATATTACATAAATAGTTCCCTATCGCAAAGGCAACTCTGATTCTCCCATAAATTATTTGTTTTTCTTATTTATTCTTTCTCTGGTCTTTCTTCATCTCAGTCTCTATATTATCTCCAGCATTTTATCACCAACTTGTCCTCTTCTATCCCTTGATGATGGTCATCTACAGCAAAAACATTTGTATGAACATTACCCATTGCTTAGAGCGTGAAGATAAACTGCTCTGCAAATCCTGAAAAATGATTTCTGGAATAGTACTTCACGTTTTCCTGTCATTTATATATCCCTTTTTAAAGATCCTTTGGTTTACTTACAATTTCAGCATTTTCTTTCTGCTTGCTGAGTTTATGACTTTGTTGATGATAAGCATGGAGAAAGTAATTTCTCTCTGTCCTGAGAGATTATTGAAGCTCTACTAAGAATGAAATTATACATGGAAGATTGAAGTTTATCTAACCTGTACTTGAAAAGTAATCTTTTATCTATTTTGAAACTTATAGACTCTAACATAGACAAATATAAATTTAGTTACTTATAGAGTCTTAGCATGATGTCATAATCCAGTGGGAAGAAGGAAAAGAAAACTCTCTGTCTCTCTCTGTCTCTGTCTCTGTCTCTGTCTCTGTCTCTCTCTCTCTCTCACACACACACACACACACACACACACACACACACACGTGTGTACATGTATGCACAATCCAAAGTGATGGATATCACCATAGACCAAATTATGAAACAATGAGTATTAGGGTTTATTTATAGAAAAGTGGATGAAGGGTCACTTACAAGAGCCTAAATGATGCAAAGACAATTGCATCACTGAAGCCCACCCACCCAAGTGTGTATTAAATCTGGAAACTTGGAACACATTGTACAACCTACAGGTATCTGAACAGACTGCAGGGTGTCCTCAGGTACCTCAGTTAGCCTGAGCTTCTCCTGTCAGCTCCACTTGTCTCAAACAGCTGCTCTGTGAGTCAGCTAGACCACACAACTACCTCAGTGTTTCTTTACTGCTTATATACTCTTGGGGAGAGAAGATGTCTACTGAATTTGGTCGGTTTCAGTAACTTCTGATGCTATCTGAGGCTGTTAAACCTCATGTCTGTAGAAGCTTCCTGAGGACAGAATGACTTCAGATTCAGATAATCAAAACAACCAGAGAGATTATCATAAGAATTATTCAAAACAGTAAGTTGGAGTTGTTGTTTCAAGAAAGACAGGATTGTATTATAGTATGTGGTCTGACATTATTTATAAAGCATAATTAGCAACCACTCAGGAGTAATGATGATAGCAGATTAAATTCCTAATAAAATTATACTTTTTATGGCTGTTTAATGGGAATAGAAGATAGTCTATGTAGCCAGAAAAAGAGAAAAACAAGAAGCTTAAGTATTAAATTTAATGTCTTTTGTTTTTTAGAATAATAGATAATAACATAAATCATAAAATCATTATGTTACATAAAATCATTAGCACAAAAAGCACCATAAAAATAAAATTGGTAACTTTCTCAGGGAAAAATAGAAATAAAAATGGCAACATTCTATGATATAAAAACTCATAACCACAACTGCTAAAATATTATTCAAATTAATCACATCAATCAATATAAATATAGATAACATGTCTACTAAAACTGAGTGTCTTCTGGAGATTAGGATATGGTGAATGACAGAGCAAGCATCAGGCATATGGGACCCTGTGTCATTTTCCACATCTGAAAATAAAGTGATAAAATATCAGCCTTCTCAGGTGGGGTGATAAAGGAAAATCCAATCCTGCTTTGCATTTAAGGAATACAGCTAATCCTAACCCTAACCTTAACCCTAAGTAAGACAACTTAGAAGTGTCAATAATGGAACAAATACAAACTATACAATAAAATAAATAAATTAAGGACTAGAGAGATTGTTCAGTCATTAGTAAAACTTGCTGCTCTTATAGAAGACCTGATTTGACTTTCAGCATCTACATAGTAACAGCAGTTCTTCCAGATCTGATACCTTCTCCTGCCCTCTGCAGGCACTAGGCATGCATGTGACACACAGGCATGCATGTGACAAAACACCCATACACAAAAAATACTAATTAATTAAAACGGAAAATATTTAATAGTATTCACATAGGAGGAAAGATAGGAAATATTAAGAAGTAGAAAAATAAAGACTAAAAACTACTAAATTATGCTATCTAAATATTTAAAATATTTATTTAACATAAAATTTTAAATATTATAGTTATTCCATGAGCTCAAATAAGTGAAATTATGTATTTCAGTTATTAATACAGTTACTATGCAAAGAGGTTTTTACCAAGTTACATCAAGAAATAATTTTACCACACACTGTCCCGGCCAGCGGGATGAGAAAACAGGGACCGGTGACCTAGAGGGGAGAAATGAAAGAGGCAATAGACAGAAACAATGACACAGCAAGACAGTATACCATTCAAGCTGTGTTTTCTTATTTTTTCCCAGGGGGTTTATATAGTGAAGAGAAAGGGAGGTTGGTAAGACAAAGGGTCACACAGGAAAGGGTTGCGGAATCCCTTAAGTTCAGGTTGTTCTCATAGATGTTCTGACAGGAAGATAAAGCAATTCCTTGCAGCCTAGGGTATGTCATGTCATAAAGGGAAACAGAGGCCTATAAACATAGCTAACTTATAAACTTAAATGGCTTAGCTAATATGGATTGGCTTCTATGAGGTGGGGGGAAGCAGAGACCTATAAACTTAAAATGACTAACTAAAAATGGCTAAGCTAATATGACTATACTAAAGCCAATACAGGCTTGGCTCCCTGCAATATATATCTCTGAAAATAAATTACAAAAATGCTTAAAAGTGAGATCAATTGTAAGAGAGGTTATTCAGATAGCATCAGAAAAAAATAATTAAAAAAAACCCTAAAACTTTCTTCAAAAATTATGTTACGGGTGGTAATATTGATATTTTTCTCATAGCAGTATGATTTATGGGATAAAGTAAATAAACACTTATTTAATAATCTAGCTCTGTTGTTCCTGATGCTAACAAGAGCTGAGGTTCACAGAAGAAAAAGAAATGAGATAAAGTCATTAGGTGAAACTGTGAAATAAAATTTAACTCCCAGATATCATAATTTCAAATAGTTTATGAAATATTTTTTTAGTCTTTAATAAATAACTTTTGATTCATTTTGTATATATTGCAAATTTCTCACAACAAAACTAAAACACAAAAAGCCAGGAATCTTTAACAAGCAGCCTAAGTGCTCAGATTGCAATCACTCAACATCATTTCTTAGTTAACAGGATATCAGAGAGTCCTCAGAGACAGAAATACTGAATTGGCTTCAAAATCTTAATGTATCTGATACAGAAGAGCCCTTGTACTGAGGCCTGGGTGAGGAACTCAGGCACACTTGGAGATGTTCCTGCCAAGTCAATAATTGGAACTGCAGCTGAAACACAAGCTACACACCATTAAATGTTTAAGTCCATGAATAAAGAATGGCATTTTCAGACTGCTTACCCTCTTTAAAGAATATTGTTTTCCATCTCACAATATGAAAATTTGTCATTGAAGAGAGAATTAAACCTACCTTTCCTAGATGAACTCTACCACTAAAAGATGTGAAATTTTCTGTTTATGCTCTAGTATTTAAAACAATTAAGAAATCATGTATTAATAGATGAGGAAAAAAGCTTCTTTTATACTATTACTGTGGTTAATAAATGAAAATGGAATAATTGTGAATCGATAACCTAAAACACTAATGTTATGCTGGATCGAGACACTGTCACTACTGCTGCTGTTACTATAGAATACAAAGTCATCATGTGTCCCCTGGTGAAAAAAACCATTAGTACCTGTAAGATAGCATTACTGAGAATCAGAAAAATGAAAGAGAAGCAAAAATCTATTTTTGTGTTTCGCTAGATAGCAATTTTCAGCAAACAAGAAGTTAGAAGTCCTCAGAGACACTACAATGAAGCAAGCAACCAAGCACAAAATCTAGACTGTAGAAAATGGAAAAACAAATAGTTTAGATTTTCACTAAACAAATTACAAGGATTTGCATAGGAAATGCAAACAGATGTAAAAGTGATAGTGACAATTAAAACAGACTGGAGAGATTGGTGGACTATTTCAATACCTTTGGGGTTTCCTGATTTAACAATAATTTTGCTTAAAGTTGACATCTATAAGAAGCAATATGAGTGATAACAGAGGCTATCTAATGATCCCAAGTTTTTAATTAGGAAAATTAAGATATGACAGAAAATGTCATAGCTCAAATATTTAAACATGAAATTCTATGTGCTCCTTAAATTGTGATTGGTTGTTTCTTTGTAAGTCCGGAATAAATCTAATTTTTATCTGTTTAAAAATGCACTTAGCGCACTAACCTACTGAACCCAGTGCCACAATCTGTAGGTAAATCTGGCTAATTGGAACTCCAAAGAATCATATAAATTGCCAACTCAGGAAAAGATCAAAATTTAAAATACAGTTCCTATGAAATATTTGTGGCTTTCTTACCATCATAAAACTAAAAATTGAAAGTTAAAAGTATAAAGGTAAAAGACCATCCATATTCATAAAAAAAATTTGCTTGAGAATAATACAGGTGTAGGGACAAACAGGATGTAACAATGTAAAGGGTCCATTGTATTATTTTATCTTGACCATTGTCTTAAATAGTATTCAAAAAGTTTTTTCTTTTTCTTTTTTATTATGTATAAAGTCTCATTTTTTATTCATGTATTCCCTTGTTAAACTCCCTTCCCCCTCCCACCACTCCCAGTCATTCTCTCTTCTCCCCATCTCCTTATCTCCTAACCAGCAAGAGCAGGAGTGGCTTGGGTATTAGGGTAATTGTGGCCTCATAAAAAGAGTTTGGCAATATTCCCTCCGTTTCTGCTGTGTGAAACACTTTTCGAAGTATTTTTTTAATAGCTCATCTTTGAATGGCTGGTAGAATTCTGTACTGAAAACATCTGGACCTGGGCTTTTTCACTTGGGAGGTTTTAATGACAGTTTAAATTTCTTTTAGGGTTATAGGTCTGTTTAGGTAATCAATCTGGTCTTCATTTAATTTTGGTAAATGGTACCTGTCCAAAACGCTGCCCATTTCTTCTAGGTTTTTCATTTTTGTGGAGTATAGATTTCCAAAGTATGACCTGATAATTCTCTGGATTTCCTGGGGGTCTGTTATTATGTCCCCCTTTAGATTTCTGATTTTGTTGATTTGGATACTATCTCTCTCTCTGATTTTTGGTTAGTTTGGAAAAGAGTTTATCTATCTTGTTGACTTTCTCAAAGAACCAACTCTTTGATTCCTTGATTCTTTGTATTGTTCTTTATGTTTCAATTTTATTGATTTCAGCTCTAAGTTTGATTGTTTCCTGCCAACTACTCCTTCTAGGTGAGATTGCTTCTAATTAATTGTTCTAAGGCTTTCAGCTGTGCTGTTAGTTCTCTAGTGTGGAATTTCTCTAGGTTTTTCATATAGGCATCTAGTGCTATGAATTTTCCTCTGAAGATGGCTTTCATTGTCTCCCATAAGTTTAGTTATGTTGTGGATTCATTTTCATTAAATTCTAGGAAGACTTTGATTTCTTCCTTAATTTCTTCCTTGACCCAGAGGAGGTTCAGCTGAGTGATGTTTAGTTTCCATATGTTGGTAGGCTTTCTTTGATTTTTGATGTTGTTGAACTCTAACTTTAGGCCCTGGTGGTCTGACATGATACAAGGGATTATTTCCATTTTTGTATCTATTGATATTTGTTTTATGAACAATTACATGCTCAATTTTTGAGAAAGTACCATGTGGTGCTGAGAAATGTGCATATTCCTTTGAGTTTGGGTGGAAGCTGTTGTAAATATCTACTAAATCCATTTATATCATAACCTCTGTTAGACTCCTTATTTCTCTGTTGAGTCTCTGTCTAGTTGACCTATCCAAGGGTAAAAGTGGGGTATTAAAGTCTCCCACTATTAGGGTCTGAGAATTGATGTGGGATTTGAGCTTTATCAGTGTTTCTTTTACATAAATAGGGCCCCTATATTAGGAGCATAAATATTCAGGATTGAAATATCAGCTTGATCAATTCTTTCCTGAGATGAATAAGTAATGTCCATCCTGGTCTCTTTTAATTGATTTTAGTTTGAAGTCTACTTTGTTCGATATTAGGATGGCAACCCCAGCTTGTTTCTTAGGGCCATTTGCTTGGAAAATCTTTTCCTAACCCTTTACTCTGAGCTTGTGTCCGTCTTTGTCGTTGAGGTGTGTTTCTTGTATACAACAGAAGGATGGCTTCTGTTTTTGTATTCATCATGTTAGTGTGTGCCTTTTCATAGGTGAATTAAGTCCATTGATATTAAGGGATATTAGTGACCACTGATTGATATTTCCTGTTATTTTTGGTGGTAGCTTATATATGTTTCCTTTCTCTGGGCTTTTCATCTGTGGGATTATCAATTGTTTGTGGTTTTAATGGGTGTATCTAGGATGCTTAGGTTGGAGTTTTCTCTCTCTTACTTCTAAAGGGCTGGATTTCTGGATAGGTATTGCTTAAGTCTGACTTTGTCATGAAATATCTTGTTTACGCCATCTATGGTGATTGATAATCTTGCTGGGTATAGTAGTCTAGGTTGACAGCCATGCTCTTTTAGTGTCTGTAAAACTTTTGACCAGTACCTTCTTGCTTTCATTGTTTCCACTGAATAGTGAGGTGTAATTCTGATAGGTCCGCCTTTATAGTTAAGTTAACCCTTTTCTTTTGCAGCTCTTAAAGTTTTTTCTTTGTTCTGTATGTTTTGTGGCTTGATTACTATGTGGCAAGCAGACTTTTTGGTGAGATCAAACCTATATGGTGTCCTGTAAGCATCTTGTATCTTTATAGGCATCTCCTTCTTTAGGTTGGGAAATTTTTCTTATGATTTTATTGAATGTATTATCTGTACCTTTGAGCTTGTATTCTTCTTCTTCTATTCCTATTATTCTCAGGTTAGATCTTTTCATGGTGTCCCAAATTTCCTGAAAGTTTTATGTTATGGCTTTTTTGGTTTTAGTGTTTTCTTTGACTGATGTATCTATTTCTGCTATTGAATGTTCCACTCCAGAAATTCTCTCTTGCATCTCTTGGATTCTGTTGGTTATGCTTGTGTCTGTAGTTTCAGTTTGTTTCTTCAGATTTTCTATTTCTAGCTTGGCTTCATTTTGTGCCTTTTTTTACTGCTTCTATTTCAATTTTTAGTTCTTGGAATTTTTTTTGGTTTTGCTTTCCTTGGTTTTCTTTCAAGGATTTGTTCATCTCTTGCAATTTCTTATTTGTATTTTCTTCTATTTCTTTAAGGGAATTTTTTATATCCTCGTTAATGCTTCCATAATTTTCATAAAGGTGTTTTGCTGATATTTCCTTCTGTTTCCTCTTCATTGCTCTGTTCAGGTCTTGGTATTATAGAACCAACAGTTTGGTGTTGCCTTGTTTTTTATATTGCTATATGTATTCTTGCACTGGCATCTTCCCATAGCTTCAGTAGTTCACACTTAGTCTGCTCCTAGTCAGTTGTGGCTAGAGGGCTTGTGTGTCTCCTGTCTGCTCTGAGCAAGAGGTCTGCAAGATCTCTTTTTCTGCTCTGTACAGGGGTCTGTGTTTCAAAGGCCTCAGTCCATCTCTGATGATGCAGTTCATCCTGGAGGTGTGGCCCAACTGTGAGAGGTCCACTTCTGTTAGGAGTCCCTGAGAAAGGCCCCTCCCAGCTAAAGCCTAGGGCTTGTCTGTTGGCAAGAGTCTGAGATCAGAACTTTGGGTGTGATCCTGATCCTGGAGAGGGATTTTCTGGACGGGCAGATCCGGAGCTGGAATCTGCTCACCTCTGATTCCACTCTGGACCACAAAAAGTTTTTAAATTGAACAATAAAACAAATAGTAAATTAGACATGACATATGGTGTTTCAAGGAAATAACTTTGAATATGTCTAAAAGATACAAAGAATAAAATGAGAAATAGTAACAGGTAATCCAAATGCCAACAATGTTATGGAGACAAAAGGAAAAGCAAAAGTAATATTTGAAAATGCAATCTCTGGAAGTTTGTCAAAAATAGTAAAAATATGGGAATTCTCATGTAAAACAATAATCAAATTTTGACAGAAATAGCTAATAATTTTTGACAGACTAAGTGAATTCAAAACATTATTTTTCATGATAAAGCACGCTTGTAATTCTGACATTTATGAGGACTAAAGGATATTGTGAATTAAAAAAAATAATCCACAGAAACATAAAGAAATAAGGAAAGAAATGAGAAACAGACGTGATTCTTACTCTCTTAGGGAAAAAAAAAGGCATGCAAGCTGGCTTAAAGCTTTGGAGCAAGTTCTTGAGAGGGCGACATAGTACAGTGCAAGTTCAACCTGGTATTAAAAACAGGAAAGAAAAACGAAACAAAACCAAAACACAGAACATAGACATGCTGTGTGCCACAACCATTCATACTGTTGCATATTCTGCACTTCAACACCTATGTAACATTAGTCAGTATTCCTGGAGTCAGGTTGTGGAGGAAGCATACAGTGTTTTATAAAGTAAAAGAGTATTCTTGTGGAATTGATCACCTTGAGAATTAAAAAGAGGTCTCTATCCTTTTAAGTATACCCTCATACAATATTGAATATACATTACAAATGCAACTCAACCACTCTGTATTTGAACTTTTTCACAAGTATTATCCATACCATACCATTAATATTTTGAAACCAACAAAGCAGATAATATTATTGTGTTCCTTTGTTCTCTAGTAAAATATATATATATATGTATAGGTGACACTTCAAAAATGAAAATATCTGAAGAGGTTGTTGGACCAGAAGGCTATATATATATCTAAGTACAGATAAAGGGATGCACAACAGCCCAAAGCCTAAGAACACACTGAAGGAGGATTCTGCAAATCACAGCAAAGTTAGGATGTTAGAGCCCACTTGGATTCATTTAAGAGCATACCTCACTGAAAATGTTCACAAGGGAATTGGAGAAGGACAGGTAAAAATAATTCCCAAATCTCTCTTGTACTTCCTCCCTTCTCTCTATCCAAGACCATCTTTTTACCGTTATTTTTTTTTTTATTCTTGACTCAACAGAAAATTGAAGAACACAGTAACATTTATCCAGAAAGTTCAGCCTCCTAGGGATGGAAGTTAAAATAGAAAAGATAAACAGATAAATCTGGAGAGAAGATGAAAGATTCCTAATTTAATTACCCACATCCTACATATCTGGATCACTGTTTTGTTCTAGAACATATGAGACAAAAGAATGAGACATAAAAGAAAATGTCTGCCTTTTCAAGGCAAATAGAAGATTTTTTCTCCATCCCTCAATCGATATCAATGTGATATCAAAGTGACATCAGTGATGCTACTAGTCACATGTCCATAACAAGCATGTTTATTTTTACTTTTGTCTTTTTAAAGTTACTGATTTTTTATCATTGAATCCCCAATTTTATAAAAAGCTTTTCTTACCTGGAGTCAACCTGTTCAAGCAAGAAACTGAACTGGAAACTGGCTGTGATCTATTATTTTAATCTGTCCCCTCCAACAATTTCCCTGCACTTCCCCTAGCTTTTTCTCTCCTCCAACTGATCAGAAAGGAATTATTAACAGGCACTCTCAAAATCTGGTATTTCAATACTTGGGGCTTCTTAAATCCCCATAATAGGATTTCTGCTGGCTAACACATGTCATCCCCTGGAATTGTTGCAAACAGCCTTGCCTGGTGCACTTCTTTCGCTCTGGAAAGTCAGGTATACTCTTAATCTTTGTCCTATCTTCCTGACTGGTCCATTTGACAACAGCACACATATCCTGCCAAGTAAGCTTCCTCACCTCAGCAGGCAGAGAGCCCTCAAGAACACCACACTTAACCCAAGCCAACCGTATGCTGGATATTGTTGATTTTGATAACCAAGTAGAGCTGCTTCATATGCAGTCCCCTCCTCACCACCTGGAGCCGGATCTCACAGCTCCTTGCTCTTAGATTTCGGAGACACTCTTCCATCTAGCCTACCAACAGGCACTCTTGATGGTTTTCTCAAAGACCCTCTTCTCTTGGAAGGCACAAGAAAAGAACTGCTGTCCTCCAGTAACTTGCTCCCAAAAAAATTTCTCTTTACCCTTTTGTGGAGCAAATTACTGGAGGACACCACTCTGTTTGTGACTTAAGATTGGAGACAATCAGTTGTAGCAACTCCTTCTAAATATTACATAAGCCTATGACCTCACTTAAAAATGCAAGAACTATTTTCTTCCTATTCTATTTTAAGTTTTTTTTTAGTTTGGGGAAGGTGGTCAAAACCAAATACTAAAATAAAGAATATCATTCTAAGATGTTAGCTCATGACAATCAAAGGAAGGTGATATTAGAATACTCACTTTTTTGAATGAATTTTAGATAAAATTATATCCCTGACTTTACATAGCTATAAATTATACTTCATCATTTAACTTTACATCCAATACATTCCGTTTAAAGCTGCTTTCTACATAGAAGTTAAAACTCTGGGAATAACTTGCTTATCAAAGGCCAGCAAAAATGAAGTTAACTTGAATATATACATCAAGTAAATTCTCATTTTATTCCATACCAATGAAAATGGGTCCTGTATGAGTTGGAGGTCCAGGCTAAAGCGGAGAACAGTAGTTTCAGATTCAATTTACTGATGTGATTGTCCTTCTCAATAGCAGTCCCAAAGACCAAGGTGGACAGCCTAACATCTTATATCCTTTTTGATTCATTATAATAAGACAGATCCAGGCCAACAGAGTCATCTCATAGCCCGTGCTAGTATTTTTCGGGTTCTATGAGGTGATGTCTGGAGGAGGTAGTTTAAATGGGCTCTATTTAATATGGGAAAGTGTCCAGAGAAAAGTGTCCCTTTTATGGGTCTCTGTCCTCCTTGTTAAAAGGCCTGGCTCTGCACTGGGAAATGCCCTTGAGCATAATGGTCTTGGACCACATTTGCCAGAGCTCTCTCCTTACTGGCACAGTCTCTTCATACCTCAGTTCAGCACCAGATGCTTGTCAACCTTACCTAACTTATATATGATGGAAGAAAACTTTCTCTCATGAGGGTAATACTGAGTTGATAGAGAGTTTGTAATACACGTTATTCATCCTCCCAAAAATAAATTTTTCTGCAGCATTTAAGTGTATGTCTATTTGCTAGATGGGAGTTTTAAAAGTTCATTAGCTTCTCAAGAAGGTCATGAGGCAAGTCAATGAGGATTATGTCTTCCTCTGCAAAGCCACAGTGTCCCCAGTGAGTAGTGAGTGAATTACATTAGTTACTTAAGTCTCACTATTGTACTCAATGTATGTGGTTTCTGTCTGAAAGCTTGTGGGTTCACACAGTTCAGTCAGCATTGTAATCACAAATTCAACAGAATCTGTATAAGCTAAATTACTAGCTATGAGATAGAATGCTAAATCAAAGATAACCTTTCTCACTGAAGCAGGGCCTCTGCTTATGACCTAAACTCACCAGTGTCCCTACAACTTCAGGAAACACTGCTATCATAAATGACTGACACTTGCCTCACCCCTTTATCACTCCTTCCCAGGTGAAGAGTGGTCTCTAGTTGCTTGCTCATTTTGGCAGAAGAGACATAGATCTACTTCTTTCTTGTCTTTATGGGTTAACAGGACCCTTCCATGCAAGTCTATCTAATACAGAGGTCTTTGACATGTTGATGGGCCACCATGTTGTTTTCTTTTGAGAAATGCCCAGCCATATTTGTTTTCCTTTTCTATGAACAGAAAATAGCTGAGAACAAAAGTCTTAGGCTACTCAACTTTGACTTTTTTTCCCCTAGCAGTTTGTTATCTAATACTGTGAGACTCACAAGACTAGAAGGTACATCCAGTTTGAGGGTCCTCTAAACAACCTAGAAAGCATGCAGTAGAGTATAGTCATCCTAGAATCTAGCAGTTTTGATGCCTGAAGTGGGGAATCCAGGAACAGTGAGGGCTATACTGAATTGTAAGTAACTAGCTTGGAATTAAAGGTATGACATCTGAGGGCAGACTAAAAATGATCCTGGAAAGTAGCTGAACCATATTAAAGAAAATGGCCACACTCATATTTAAGTTTTAAAATAGGCTTTCAAGTTTCAGTCTCCCAATGCTGAGTTGGAAAGCTCATTTAATTTGAGAGATGAAGTTGCTTTAAGTAGTCAGTACATGATGTCTTTTTTGTTCCAAATCACATTTAGGAATAATAGAAAAATAAGATGTTAATAATCATCTCATGTACTTGACACAGCCTCTCCACAAAGATGTAGGACCCTGGAGGCTAGAGCATCTACTTCTAAAATGGCCCACTCATGACTAAGATGACTGTTTCTTCTCAGGCTATTGGCAAGAGGTTTCAGTTCTTTGCCATGTGGACTTTTAATGAGGCTCTTAGGGAAATGGCAGCTAGATGTTCCTCAGAGCTAATAGTATATCTAAGATAGACAAAAGACATAGCAGTTTACAGGACTTCACACTAGGCCTTTGCCACAGTGGCTATGGAAGTTGGCTCTTCCCAGGGTGGAAGACTACAGAGTAATGGAATTTTTGGGGTCAAAATTGCAACCTGTCTGCTGCACTCTTGTTAAGTTTTTTACTATAATACAATTTCTTGTTTTGCTCATCTAAATTATGAGCCCATTCAAAAGAACATCCTCTATGAACAATTACTGCATTCTCTTTCTGGGTAATTTTCCATGTTGGTGAGTCAATGGCCTTTCCTAAAAGAGCCCAGTATTTTATTGTGTCCTTAAAATGCAGCAACAAGCCTAGGCTGTTGTTGTTAGGGAACATTATCCAGACCCTTATTCCAAGTTTCTTTCCTTCAGACTCCAAACCACAAACAGGGTAAGCAAAAAGTTTCATATTCAACAGTTGGCACACAGGAACCAACATTTATACAGGAAATTCAGGAATAGCTAGTCTAAAAATAACCTTGAAACTCCTGATAAATCCAAAAGGAGTATTTTCCTTTCTCAAAAATTAAAGTGTAATCCTCATTCTAATTCTAATTCTAATAAAGGAAAAATTGCCTAACTACCTAAACCTTGTAGAGAATGAACAAGAAAATAACTTTAACATGACAGCCACATTACTGTGACACGCACAACCTTTCTGTAAAAAGATAGCCAAGTGAGTCCAGTCAGGCATGTAAAACAATACCTCCATTACCTCATTGGTTTGCTCTATAAAGGTGATTTGCTTTAGAAAATGAATGGAGCTAATAGTAAGGAAATAAATCATATCATCACAGCAGATACAAAAAAATCACTCCACACAATGAAATCGAATTCATGACTAAAACTGTCAATAAATAAACACTAGAAGGAGTCTTTTTAACTAAATAAAAGACATATGTGTGTGTGTAGATAGATAGATAAATAGATAGATAGATAGAAAGAAAGATAGATGCCCTACAACTTATAACCATATGTGATATCACTTACAGCAATGAAATTTCACAGACTATGCATGGTCTTTATGAAGGCAACTATAATACTCGGCCTGAAGACATCAAAGTACTCCAAGTGATAAATCATCTGGGATAGCAAGACACATTCATAGCAATTTTAGTTATTTACAAATCAACTTACAGCATGGAGTCAATTCAATTCTAGTCAAAGCTACAATAAATAAAATTTTCAAGAAACTCAATAAGCTGAATCTGCTTTTATGAGACAGAAATAACTCATTAAATAAGAAAAATCACTCATATTCATTAAGATAACATTAAATATTTTCTTGTAATAAATAAGAGAGTTGATATATAAGACTGACAAAGTATCATATTTAATGTACACTAAATTTACTTACCATCAATATTTGAAAGGAGAGCAAATTAATAAGAAAAAAAGAGATTTAAGCAGACACTTCCAAAAGAAAAATCTAAGTAGACAATGAGCAGATAAAGGCAGGAGGCTACATTAGCAATACAATAGTTGATTACACCCAGTATACAATAGTAGCTAAGAAATCAGACTGTCAAAACTATAAATCTATGTCCCAGGACCTGGCATAGTCTTGAAATAAAAGAAACTATTGCACATGGCTCCTAGCATTGTAAATAGGTAAGAATATGGGGAAAAGTCTGGTGAAAATAATAATAATAAAAGTAAATATGTTCATAGCTGGAAACTCTATACACTGCCCGGAAATCCCTAAACTATGTAAAAGATGTGCATACAACAGTTTTCAACTGAACAACATACAACACATAAAAGTTCAACTCCTCAAACTTTCCTGGTTAGCAGGATGGATAGATAAATGCTATATATCCATTCCATGGGTCACTTTAGAGAAGAAAAGAATAGAAGTAGTTACACACATCAACATGAATGTATTTCAAAATACATGGCTTTACTGAAATAGTGGATTCATATACGATGATTTTTTTTTTTAGACTTAGTGAGGCATTATTGACTGAAAGGGTTTCTCCTTAGCAATGTAGTGCAGCTGTCAAGATGACCCAGAGAGTGAAGTTGTTGACCTGATTGATGTCTTGGGTTGGTTCCCAGGGTCCCACACTGTGAAGAGAAGTGACTCCAAAGAGTTGTCTTCTCACTGTACCATACAGAGAGAGGGAGGGAAGGATGAAGAGAAGGACAGAGGGAGGGATGGAGGGAAGGAGAGAGGAAAGGAAAATACAGAGACACAAGACAGAGTGATAAAGAGATTGGATTAAAAATATATAAATCAAAGATGATATTAGATACATAGATGCATTGTGAAATTATTCCCACAGGGAAGCTAGTGGGCATATTCATTGCCTCACACAGCACCTGATTTTATAATGAGCACAGGAATTACTCTTTTAAAAAAACTTCTAATGTATCATATGTTAATTATACAGTTATTAGGAGTAACAGTATTATTTACACTAATAACACTACCAATTATAACTAGTATTAGGTTGTACATTAGGACTAAAACACATAATCACTTTAAGCAACATTCTAAAACTGCCCAGGAAATATCAGAGCTTTAATAAACACAAGATAAGGAGAGGCAAACACATGATTGGGCTCAGCTTGAGTCCACAGAAGACTCAGGACTAGGCCACCAGAAGGACACCACTTGACTGTGCCAGTAAAATTCTCTATCATTTGCTGGAGCTGCAATTATAGATGTTCTTTTTCACTTTCATTAAACCAGGCAGAGATAATTGATGGATTCATTGGTGAACATAGGCTAATTTTTAGTAAAATGCTTAAAAACAATTTTTTCTATCACCTTTTAACAAGGGTAATCCAGCTTTAGGATAGATGTAGACATCAAAGACAATTTTGTTTGACATGAAAAGTCTATATTTTGTTGTAAATATAAAAGCCACATTGAAAATAAACAATCCAAAAACTCTGCTTGTATTAGTTTGCTAGATAATCCATCTCTTTAGATTTCTCTCAGGGTATTTTTCAATAATAAGGGAGGATTATTTCATCGCATCTAATATAAACTGTGTCATTACATCATTTTGCCACAAGAGGGACTAGACATCCAGAAGTACAGTTTTCAATATGACATTAGATTGTCCTTCAATACACACTGGTACTACTGTCAATGCATCTGTTAGAGAGTGAGGTACATATTTGATATCAGAAAAAAAAATGTTAAGAAAACTACCAGTTTTTGTGGACTTTTTAAAAGTATAATTTTTTGTTTTTTAAATGTGCTAATTTGTTTATATGTTGAGTATACTTATATGTGCAAGCTCATAGTCAATTATTTCTAGATATCTGTAAGTTTTTGTAGCTGCTCATACATTTGATAAAGTGAATCAAAGTAATTAAGATGACAGAAGAAAACTATGTGCTACCTGTTTCTCTCTGTATTAGTTCAAATAGTCTGGAGACAATTCAACTGTCCTAGCAAGAGCATCAGGTGAAGATGTTTGTAAATGTCTCTGTGTGTGTGTGTGTGTGTGTGTGTGTGTGTGTGTGTGTGTGTGTGCTCCTTCAGTCACCATTTTCAACATGAACGGAGCACTAAGAGCTAAAACAAAATATAACCAAATAGTATGTAAAGTAAGTAAGTGTGTTAAATGAATAAACAACACCAATAAATTGGAATACCAGGTAATATTTAAATTTTATCAGAAAATAAAAAATTTCTTAGAATAACAGGATTGCAGAGGATCACAGAAACATTAAGGAAAATAATTCTTCAAAGATTAAGTCCTATTTCCTAATTCCTAATACATTTTAGATCAATTCTAGTAACAATAGCAGGGGAGAATGATAATGAGATTGGATGGAAGGATGAAAACTATTTTGCTTTTTTCACAAGCACAACCTCTGCTTGTTTGCTTAAGCAGAAAAACATCAAGTATTGTGGAGCAAGAAACATGCCATTTGCATTTATTTTACCTTAGTTTTGGAAAACAATTGTAAGAACCAGTAAAAGTTTTGTTGTAATTTATATACTCTACAATAATATGCACTTATTTTAAAAAATTAAACAAATGAATTTTTTTCAGTACTTGAACTTAAAGTGGCTTTGGGAACAGCAAGCAGGGCATTTAACCTTCAGCTGCAATTTCCTTCCTCTTTTTTTAAGACTGTGGAGGATTTGGTTTTTTACTTCCTTTTCTGCTTGCACCCCTGAGCATTCTCCTCTGGCCAATATTCACTTCTGCCTACACATGTCCTGAAATTTGAATGATGGATAGTCAATGAAAAATCAATTTAAGGAAAGAAGGGAAAGCCACATCAATTTAACATCTTATATGTTTTAGCCCCATAGCACTAAATCATACAGAGAAATGTATTTGTTCTTGTTGATACCATAATAAATTACAATCAATTACTAGTTCATAGTTTTATTGGCAAAGGTTCAACATATTCTTACCAGGCACAGTCCATCATTTCAGGATATTTTTCCCAGTCTCTTTGTCTGGTAGGTAGAGATGTGACTGGCTTCTGACTTAAGGAGGGGGTATAAATTCCCTTTTGTTTATCCCTGCACACTCTTGCATTATCTTCCTGCTGGACACAGTTGGTATGAAGGTGTCATCAGGCTATAATCTTCCAGCTTTCCCCAGGGGAAGCATTTCCATCTCATTTGAATTATTGACAGAATTCAACTCTTATGCTTGAAGGACTGAGGTCTCATTTTCCTTGGAAAAGCCTCAAGTGGCCACAGCCTTCCTTCACTCATGACTCTCCCATCTTCTTGTTGTCATTGGTAACCATGGTCCCTCTCAGACTGCTCTTATTGTCTCATGCCTCAGTCTCCCTTCTGCAGCTATCATCTACTTTTAAGAACTACTGTGGAAAGATAGCAGGTCCATTCAAATAATCCAGTGTAATCTTTGAATCTATAAATTTAATCTTATCTGAAACTCATTTTGGCTATATAAAATTATATAATATGATTCTGGGAATTGCAATGTGAACTCTGGTGGGAAGCCACTATTCTTATTAGGACAAGAAAATAATGTCAAATTAAAAGTCTACTTATGTTAGTTTGGGTAAAATCAGTTAATTAAAATGCAGTTGAAAGCCTGTGTAGTGTGGCACACCTTTAATTCCAGTACTAGGGAAGCAGAAACAGGACAATCTCTGCTAGATTGAGAACAGCCTAATTGGTCTATAGAGAGAGTTCCAGGATAATTAGGGTTGCATAGAGAAACCCTATCTCAAAAATAAATAAATAAGTAAATAAAAATATTTTTTTCAACACCCATTGTTTATAATTATGCAAAACTCTTAAAGTATAACTAGTATGTCTAGTATCTTATACCTCTTGTTTATTGGATTTAAGATAATTCTACAAATTGTTTCCCATTGTTTAACATGCTGAAAAATACATGCTCAGTTGATAATTAGGAAATCAAGACATTAAAACAGAGATACCTCTTAATAGGATATATTTTCTAAAAATTTGGGTTGAGGTAAGGTTGTGGAATAGCTCTGTGGAATAGGTTTTGAAGCATTATTATATGCAATAAGTATATTTTCCAGATTTACTCATAACTATTATTTTGTTTAGGAAACAATTCCTTATAAGATAGCATATAATCAATGCTCATAACTGTACCAAGAGCCTTTAGAAAGGGGGATGATATGAACAAATAGAGAAGAAGGTTGAACAGGAGGACAATACAACATTGTTCTTAAAAATCATTTGAGGATAAATACTACATCCAGCTCTGTATTTGTATATTTTTCTTCTTCTTCTTCTTCTTCTTCTGATGATGATGATGATGATGATGATGATGATGAAAAAAGTCATATTTTTTAATCCATGTATCCCCTTCTTCAGGCTTCCTGCTCCCTCCTGCCCCTCCCAGTCACTCACTTTTCTCTCCATCAGTTTATCTCCTCTCCAGCAAGGACAAGAGGTCCCTAGGTTCCAAGGTGGCTTAGTTCCAGGCAGATCCATTTTCCTCACCTCCACATCAAGACTGAGTCAGGTGTTCCTCTGGAGGGAATGAACTCCAAGGTGCCAGTCCAAGGTGTTTCCGATCCCAAGCTGTTCAATGGTTGTGGCTTGCAGCTTGGACATGCTTTGCTTTTTGCTTTTTTTGTTTAAAGTCCACTAATGAGTGAGTACATCCCCTGTTTATCTTTCTGAGTTTGTGAGACCTCGCTCAGGAGGATATTCTACAAATCCATTCATTTGCCTGCAAATTTTAGGATATCATTTTTTTTCTCACTGCTGAGTAGTACTCCATTGTGTAAATGTATAGTAGTTTGTTAATCCATTCTTCAGTTGATTCAGCATCAGGTATAGCACTTGCCATGTTAAAAGCACTCAGGAAATATTAATTACTTTCATATTAACTGTTAATTAATAAGCATTTATGTATTTTTATCTGCAAGGTATAGTGGTAAAACTTCCTCAATTTCCTTAGGAATGTTTAATAAATTACTTTTTAAAGCTATTATTAATGAAAAGCTTAGACTCAGTAAAATGGGAAGTTTATTCCTGTACTATTATCTTCAGCCATGATCACTTCTAAGAGTTGCCAAGGCTTTTGAAAACAAACACCACTTCTGATTGTTAATCCCAGGACACACAAAAGAAGTTCCTTATGTATGCAGGAAAAAAGAAGATTGTAGAAGAACCATCTATTGAGTGATAGTAGAAAAATATCATTGAGGCTTTTGTTCATTTTTAGTATTTATGGAGTGTTCCTGACAGCACAATATAAGTAAGGAAAAAAATGAAGAAAGGCACTGAAGACATTCTGAAACAAATCATTGCTTTTAGGTCTGAATCATTGAACATGAAGTTATCTTATAAGGTAGTAAGTTTCACTTCAAAGAAGTAGTGAGAGTATTTGTTCCCCATTTGGTGGCACTAGTTGGATCAGTATAGAAAGCATAGCTTTGCTGAAGGAGGGATGGGTTTTGAGGTTCAAAACCTCTCACCATTCTTAGCATACTCCACTGCTTGGTGTCTGAAGTTCAAGTTGTAAATTCTCAGCTTGCTGCTCCAGTTGACATGACTACCCGCTGCCACTTCCCCACTGTAATGGTAATAAACACTTATCTCTCTGGAACCATAAGCCCAAGTAACCCCTGCCTTCTATAAGTTGCCTTGACCATTGTGTTTTATCACAGCAGTAGAAAAGTAACTAAAACAAAAGTCATCAATCAGGAAGTTATATCATTGCAATTCTTTTCTTCAACCAATACTTGACTTAGAAAATATGTCAGCAGACACGATTGATCACATACAAAGAATTTGTACTAGATTTCTAAATGAAAGCATGAGGGGCAGGCTTCCATCATGTCTTTTTTAGCCATATACACATTTTGCTTTCTCCAACAATCATCCTTCTTCATAGAATACATTTATAGGCATAAGAGCAATGAGAGAATAAAATCTGCAGAGGCAGAAAGATTGATCAGCTAGGTCCTTAGCAATTTAATATGCTGGTTGATAAGATCTGAGTTGTCATGAGGATTATTGATTTGAATCAGCTTCTCTAAACTTTAATTTTCTTGACAAATGGGCAGACATGAGAATCATAACTGGTAAACAGTAGCTATTATTTTTTTTGTTCCTACTGCATTAAATCAAAAACAAAAATAATGACTGATAACTTGGACATTGGTTTAAAATATTCTTCATGGTTTGTTTCAGGAAAGTAGTAGATCATTCAAAAAAGCGGTTTGGTATTCCCATGGATCGGATTGGTAGAAACCGACTTTCAAATTCCAGAGGCTGATGGATCTCCATCGTGAGTACAATTCCAAAAAATCTATAGACAAGTAATAAAAAACATTTCCCAATAGATGAAGAGATGAATGGGCCCATCTTTACTTGTAAAGGTCCTTTTAGGTTTTTTAATATATATATATGTATGTATACATGTGTCTGTTTGTATATATATATTACATGTATACATATATACAGACATTTAGGTAATTAATATATTGATACTAAATTAAGGAAACTTAAGAGAAATAATCATCCTACTAAGCATTTTCATTTTTTTAAGATAACATGACACTTTTATCTATCTTCAAAGTTCACTCTCAATGCAAGTCAAGTTTTTAAAAAATTCATATATGCACAATCTTATAATAGTTCAAAGAAGTTTATAGTTAATATTGTATTGCATCCATAGATATCCCTGAGCCATATTCAGCTCAAAAGGTGTAGGTTGGACACACTTGAGAGAGACCAAATTTATTTCAAATAGAAACATCACTCATCCCAAAGCTTCATAAAAATAAATTTAGCCATTTTCACATAATCCTGTGCCATTGTCTAATGTTAATATGCATGTAAGTGGTAAGATTATAACTAACATATGTCCTGGTTAACTTTAATTATTAACTTGACATAGCAAAAATCTTACTGAGAGGAAGTGACTGAGAAACTGCTTGGGTCAGATTGGCCTCTGGGCATGCAGGCCAAGCCTACTGTGAAGAATACTATCTACAGGGTTTTTGACTGTGTAAGAAAACCAGCCAAATATGAGCATGGGAACAACCTAGACAGTGGATCAGAAAATGGTCCTTTTTGGTTTCTACCTCTAGGTTTCTGCCTTGTGTGCCTGCCCTACTTTCCCTACATGATAAACTATGACCTGGAAGTATTCGTCTTTTGATCAGAGAGCAATAGGAAGAAAACTAGAGGAACATAGCAAATAACATTTTTAATTTATTAAAATATATTGTATCATGAATAAAAAATGCTTCTTGACTTTGCAAAATAAGTAATACATTTTCTCCCAGTAAAGCTCATAAAAAAATCCATCCTGTCTTCCAAATAATTCCAATGACCTGCAACTGCTCTAACCAACTCAGTGCAGAGACATGGAAAATCTGTTTTTGGTTTCTTTCAGGACATTGGCCTAATCCTTTCGTAATTTATAATAGTTCTTTTTATAAAGGTCAATATTTTATGATAATGAATTAGTTAAAAGAAGTGTTGCTGCTCAAGCATTTGTTGATCCTGTTGTTCTGCAGTCATTGTGTCCTCACAAAGTGGAGTGTGCACTGACTATTAAGAGGAACACTGCCTTTGAACTGCACTGCCTTAAAACCCCACATGGAGCTGTCTGTCTCATATCCACAAATAAACTAAATGTGCTCATTCCTTGGGTCTGCTAACAACTGCTGCACTTATATTTAAACAGGAATTAGCTATAATCTATTAAAAGCCAAGTACTTCTTGAAATCAAGGACATATCTTCCAATTTTCTGATACATTAACATGACCCTGAGATTGATGTAATTCCTACTTATTTCTGCATATTCTTTTGTCACTCTTCATTATCGCATGCTTTAATATTTCTGAATTTTCCAAAATGCACATGAGAGTCAATATAGGAAGCTCATTTTAATATGAACAGTCACACAGTAGGAACTCTGGACAGAAAGAAGATAGCCTGGGTGCTACCATGTCCAGAAATATAGTAATGACATACTATGCACTACCATTTACTTAACAAACTTCAGAGATTTGTAGCTATGGCCCCTCCTACTCAAACCTGAAGACAGTAATATCACATGAGAAGCTCAGAAAAAAAATCTCAGCGTAACATGTTTCTCTTTTCTTCATCAGTCACTGTGGATCTGAGTTCTCAGTCATTATGTTTTTGTAATTAAACTCCTCTATTACAATGATTTCTTAAATATGTATCTCCTCGTAACTTGAATGGAAAACAAAACCTATAAAATAATGCCTAATTTTCATTCAAATTCCTGTTACTTCTAATACATTTTCTTTACTATCACAATATTCTTTTGAATTAAGCAGTGGGTGCAATTTGTATAGCATGGCCTTTACAAGATAAGAATTTGAGCATTGTTAAATAACATTCATATAATCAAACAATTAAATAATTACAGATTTGAAAACATAAAGGTCTTGTTTAACCCAAACAATTCAGGAAATTGGAGTTCTTGCTAGACATTGGTAAAATCCGCACTTTACAGATAGTGTGCAGAGAAAGGTGGAAAAATCAGGTGTTTTACTCTCTAGACCAATGTTCTCTTTCTAACAACACACCAAGTTTTCTTGATACTAGTCTATTGATGTGGGTTGAGAGTATCACTGGTCGTTTTCGGTTAATCAGTTAGTGCCAGGGATCAAACCCAAGATCCTTCACATGCTAGGCAAGTGTAGTATACCTAAGGCATACTTCCAGCCATAACTTGTCACAGGGCAAGCCACAGAGAACGCATGCTCTGTCTCTGTCTTAGTCCTGTGGGGGCTGGAGTGCTTTCCCTTGGAGGAGGCTTAGTTGTGGGTTTTTCCCTTCTGGGTTTCACTTTGAATTTTCACACTAAAAGTGAAACTTCCCCTTAGTCAAAGAAAATTGACTTGGTTTAAGGTCAAGTACACATACAGCTGCTAAAAACTAACAAGTTTCCAGGAAAAAAAAAAAAAGGCCCATTTCTTTTATTTATTTTTTAATTTTTATTGAACAAAGTCTCATTTTTTATCTATGTATACCCTTGTTCCTATTCCCTTCCCCCTCCCAATCCCTTCCTGTCAGTCTTCAGCATCCTTCTTCCCCAGCCCCATCCCCTCCCCAGAAAGGGCAAGAAGTCCCAAGGTGGATTAGCTCAGCATCCACTCCAGGCAAGTCCGATTTCCCCATCTTAATATCAAGACTGGGTTAGGTGTTCCTCTGTGAATTTCATATCTGCTATATTTTGGAAAGGAATTAATCTGATATTTATATGCTTTATTCCAACCAGCACTACATCATACTAAAGTTTTGAGACTGTAGTGGCTTCGGCTTAAGCAACTCACATCCAACATATATTCTGCCCACACTTTTGTAGCTTTTCTAGGTGGAACTGGAAATGAGCATTGAAGTCAGAATCTCCTACTTCATGACATTAGAAACACAGGCATTGATGTAGCTGTCACTTGCTATTACCTGAATTAAGACTTGCTTTTTTAATGATGTAAGGGCGTGTCATTATTTTATATCAACAATTTTATCATAACATGGTCTTAACATCACTGTTCATATAAAGTAATAGAATTTTGAAATACAGTAGGGATAAAAGATAGTGTAAGGCTAATTATTTTATCAGGGGGAAATACAGTTATCAATGTGTACCTAAAACTAAGCAAACTCTAGCCTATTTTTGTTTATCTTTCTTCTGTTTTTATTTTTGTGACAAAACTCTTTGGACTAAGATCAAAAACTCAAGAGAAATTTGATATAGTTGATATCTCAAGAAAGAACTGAAAAATTCTGTAATTTTCACTAAAACTTGAGCACAAGTTCTTAACTTATTCATCGCAAATGCTCTCTGAATTCATTGTTACTTAAAAATATTACTTTATAGTATAAAATATGCCATGTAACTGGAAGCTGATATGGAATACTACGTTACAAAAGGCTTACATCTTCAATGTTGAAGTTGTGAATTTTCTTGTGACCTGCAGAGTGTAAAAACAATTTTAACAGTTTCAACTTTTACTTTTGCAGATGTGTCTAACTCTTGACAGATGGCACAGACTTAGAGAAGACCCTTCAGTGAAGTTCTTCATTCCTCTTTCTGGTTAAGTTGTTATGGAACTAACTGTCTGCAAACCTTCCCAAAGCCTAAGAACCACAATTTTTCTTCCTAGTGCTAATTCCCTATAGCTAATTCATGCAGATCATTTCAATGCATGAATACCTTTGAGAATATTTTTCATGATTCATAAATTAAACCACGGTCCATAGAATTACTTTTTAAAACAATTGTCAAGTTTTATGCATTCTCTTCCCACTAATGTTTGTATAATTCATTTACCCAAGGTGCTTTCTAGAAACCTAGGCTTTAAAAAATCTGAAGATGTAAAGGAAGGAACACATGTAAAAATTGCATAATGATTTACAGAGGGTTTCTTAATTTTTCTTAAATGTGTCAAATTGCTGAAAATATCCACTCTGGGCTTAGAGAAAGAGAGGTCATGAGTGTTGCTTCAAGTGTGTCAGAAGGCTACAGCAAAGGGAAACACATTTGGAGAAACTGAGCAGTAGTATTCTTTAGAAACTAACATCTGAAATCTAATATAAGGAAAGCTAATATAATTGGCCTATGTGTAATCTTCTGCAGAATAAATTTAAAGAATTTATTTGAAAAAAATACTGTCTCTCTTGTTTACTTTTTCCCAGCATTGGGGTAGACTGTACAAATATTTCCTATATTAGAAGCTTTGTTTTTGTTGTTTTGTTTTTTCCCTTTCTCTCTCTATTAGATGTTTATAAACTCCAATCCAACCAAATACTGGTTAGTGTATTGATAAAAGATATTAAAATCAACATTAGACTAATATATCTCATATTAAAATTTGATGTTTTAGCTGTTCAAATTGACTTCTTGCATTATTTTAATTCAAGGAATAGGCTCTGGGAGCAAGAAATACAGATCACTGGTGGAGTGCCTGCTTAGCATGAAAGAGACAAATTTTCCATCTAATTAGTATGATAGTTGTGTCTGCAATCCCAGCACTTAAAAATAAGAGGGAAAAGATCAAGAATTCAAGACCATTCTTAGCTAGATATAAAGTCTGAAGCCAGGCTAGGCAGCATGAAACCTCCATTTCAAAAGGAGAAAGAAACAAGAGAAGAAAGAAAGAGAGAGAGAGACAATTAAAGAGAGGAAGAAAAAACAAAGAAAGAAATCACATCTAATTAAAAGTAAGATTACAACATAGTGATCTATGTGCTATTATGTGGAGTAAGAGCAATTATCTCATAATGCAAATTTCAGTGAAGAAGAGAAGAAAAATACCTTCTCAACTTAAAATTATTTTAGTTAATACATCTTAATTTTTTCCACATTTGGAAAGAATAGAAATATAAACAATACTGTAGTAGAAATTGAGTCTTCTTAAATATAATTTTAACATCATTTATATTAATAATGTGATATCCTATCTCATTTGGTTTTTTAGTATGTGTATCAGTAAATTCAACTGTATTTTCCTTGGAAGCCAAAAATTTAAAAGGTCATGATTTAAAGTTATATATATCCTTTTCCTCCTTGTTTCTAAATACAGATATCTGGAGCAAATGAATATGTAAATATAAACTTCTTAGTTTTAGTGTTAATTACATAACCAACTTTAAATGCAAGGATGTAATTCTAAGCTACAGTGTCTTCAAATTTACACTTCACAACATTTATCAAATTGCACTTTTAATCTCCATGTCATTTGGGAAATTAAATTTCTTAAATTATTAAAAACTGAATTAAATCTTCTAAAAAGCAGTAGCGGCATTGTGCTTGATGTGTAAGTTTCAATGTCCTGGAATATTATCAAACTTTTCCAAAGTAAATAAATGTGTGATAAAAATTTCTGGAGTCTTAACTTTTATACTAGCCTTGTGTTTGATTTCTTAAATTATTAAAAACTGAATTGAATCTTCTAAAAAGCAGTAGCGGCATTGTGCTTGATGTGTAAGTTTCAATGTCCTGGAATATTATCAAACTTTTCCAAAGTAAATAAATGTGTGATAAAAATTTCTGGAGTCTTAACTTTTATAATAGTCTTGTGTTTGTGCTAACAAATCTTATAAGTACACAGGAGCATCCTTAATTCTTGTCTCATGTTTATTTCTATGTATTTGTACACTCCTGAGAATGTGCACACAGGCATGGTACTTAAGGGTGGTCACTTTATTTTCTTCTTTTTTTATTTAATGTGAAATCTAATTTTAATTCAATATATCATTTATATTTTCAAATTTTAGAATTCAAGAAGTAAACACCATTTGTAGAAAAATGATTCTACCCAAATACTTGGTCAACAATAATTGAAATTTGTTCTTTAGAAGGAAACCAAGCTCATTTCCGGGCAGATGTAGGTAGAATAAGAACCTTTTGGTCAGATAACATCACTTGTGTACCAGAGCTTGTCCTTGGTGACAGATAAAGGGAAGTGGCATCCTCTGTGTTTCCAGAATGGGAAGTTATATTTCAAAGACGTGAAGCATGTTCTGACCTTGTTCTGCTTTCCGTCCATCACAGGAGAGTTTTTTTGTTTTTATATTTGTTTCTTTGTTTGTTTATATAAAATACCAGCCCAATGTCTTTGCCTAGTGGGCTATAAACCACCTGCCTAATTTACCACACTTTTACAGGCTTTCCTCACTGACTACAAGCACAGACGCCTTTCCTATTCTAAGGATGTTAAGTTCTTTCTACTTTGGCCTCTGCACATGCTAGCTCCCCTTTTCTCCAACACGTTGAAAGATTCCTTCTTTTCTTCAACCACTTCCCATGACCTTCCCAGTATTGAAGGTCAGCCCAAATAGCATCTTTTCAAAAGGATCTCTGAGCTCTTGCTATATGTTCATCTGCATTCCTCTATCCTGTCCCCAATCATAATTTCTCTTTTCATTGCCTTAAAAGATCTCACTTGAGCCTCTGTTTATTATGTGTTACCCCACTAGGCTTTAAGTTGTTTTCATTATTCCGTTATCCTAAGCTTTATTACAGAACTTTGTTCTCTTTTGTTAAATATTAGTTTAATAAACACTATCATTCTCTTCTATGAAATACTTTCTATTGTTAAATACTACACAATAGAACATAGATTAAAATGTACTTCTCATTATTGTAAAAAGAAGGAAATGTATGTGGGCCATAATAGTGCAGTCACCAATATTCCTTGATTTGAAAGTTACTTAAAGACTGTCTTTATGTCAATTGGGTTGTCAGGCAAAATTAAGGCTAAACTCTGAGGCTAGAATTAATTAAAAAGGCTTATTTAGCTAGAAGGAAAAACAATGTAACCATGGGAAATTAAAGCCTAACATGGAAAAGCAAATGCTTCCTGGGGATGAATTTTGTTTCAGAGCACACAGAGTCCTGCCTGTTCTAGGCATGCAGAGAGTGTCAAAGAGTTGCTGATGCTCTAGAGGAAGCAAATATGAAGAATAAGAACCTCCAAAGCAAATTGTTTTGTCAACATTTTCTTCATATACTATCTCTGAGAAAGCTAGTATTACTTTCTTCTGTGATTAGGTAAACTATGTATCTCTGTTTCTTAAAAATGTATTCATTCCTAGTATTTTTCAATGGCAACTTTCCTAATTACTCCAAAAGAAGCACAATCATAAACACTCAAAAGAGGCATAATGGAAATTTCCCACATAAATTGAGACAACATAGTTTATTTTGACTTTGTAAGATGCTTTTCGAAATACTTTTATTGACAGCCAGAAAAAAAAGCAAAGAGAGAGGGAGAGAATAGACTTCTGAGAAGTGTATAATAAATCACTTTCAGCTTTAGTTCTAAAGCCATTTCAGTGGTCAGTTCTATTCAAGAGTGCAGCCAGTGTCGCTCTGTACCATGCGAGCATTAAGCAAACCATAACACGAGTAGGAGCAGGAAACAGAGTGAGAAAAATGATGTGTGCGTAAAAGCCGGGTTCTTAAGGCATGAAACAAAAGTAAATGTTAAGCAAGAGAATATGAAGCTAAGTGTTCTTTTCTTTTGGATCTCCAGAGAAGACTCAAACACAGTATTTCCAAAAGCAAGCTAAAGAAGAAAACAAAACAAATTATTAGGAGAGTTTTTTTAATCTTTCATTTGAATAAAATAGTCTATGTACTTGAAAAAGAGACAGGTTATTTTTTTGTAATATGTTCAATATGGTACCCACTAGCTTTATGTGGGATTAAAATTAAATGAGGTAATAATTCAGGTTCTTTGTTATACTAGCCACATGTCACATTCACAGTACCAGCCGGGGATTAGTTACTACCAGAATGGGTAGTGCAAATTAAAGAATGGTCCTACTATACAAGTTCTATGGGTCACCACACTTCTGTATCATAATGTATATAATACAGTCCAAGTACCACAGGTGCTGACCTAAGAAACATGTCCTTCCATTTCACATTTTGTGTGCTTAAAAAGCTAAAGAGAAAGTCATGTAAGTAAATGATCCTCTGTTTATTAAGGAAAGAAAAAGGAAACTTAATGGTCACCTTGAAACCCACCAAATAATATTTAGGTATATTATTCTTTATCACACCGAAACTTAACATTCTGATCACATTACTTCAGGCAAATAAAAACCAAATTTAGCAGCATTTCAGTCTTTGAACACATCAATGAGTCATTTTAAATCTTCAGTAGGTAAAGCTATAGCTCTCCTTCTGAAAAAAGTGCATTCATCTCCTGTGAAGAAGGCAGGAGTCTATTTTCAGATCTAAGCTGAGAACGTGGCCCTTTAAACCAGTCTTCCTTTAATAGTGTGTTTTGGAAAGTCAACGTCATCATGCAGTTTGTCCCTTCAGATATCTTTGGATGTCTCTGTCTGGTACATAAATAAAACCTGACATGAAGCCAAGGTTTAAAATCACATAGCAGTGTAGTTAAGTTTGCAGCAAAATATAGATTAGAGAAATATTTCAGGCCTAGTTGTCAGGGACTACCGTGAGCAGCACAGCTAATAGAGTCAATTCCCTCATGCATACAAATCTATCAGTTTCATAAAGATAAATTCCTGCTGGTTTCACCACTACTCGTCCTTGATGATTATGTAATTCAGACTTGGGTTCAGATCTGACCCACTATGCTTATAGCAGCTATCTTATGACTATATAAATATTGAATTGGTAAGGAAAATTATTTCAGTAAATGAAAATGTGTACTGCCTTAACCTGGACTTGGGGGTCCATTACACCTTCACACATGGTTGTTCATTGTAATTACTTTTTAGATGAGCCAATAGTACTGACTTTGTAATAAATGTCTATTGCTTCTTGAGCTAATCTGGCCACCTATTTCATATAGTCATCATCACAACACCTTCTTGTTTGTTACCACATAGAAGTATACCTCTTTGCTCAAAAAAACAAAAACAAAAACAAAAACAAAACAACAAAAAAAACCCACAAACTTTTCTGGATGCTTTAAGAATACTAGTTAATGTCAAGTGCTGCCACAGAAAATTGTTCTTCAAAAGAGCTATCTATACAGGCAGAACTCTATGGCTGAGTGGCAAATTGGCATAGCATAATTGGCAAGCTCACATCTCTGTGAAAGACACTGTCTCAAAAAATAGGGTTAAGAGTATCTGAGGAATTACACCTGAGACTGTTCTCTGGCCTCCACACAGACTGAATTTGCATACATTCATGTACTTATATGTACACACATAAACAAATACACACATACAAGACATGACTGTTGTCTATGGTTCCAATTGTTTAATTGTGCCCATTTTAATAAAAAGTTGGCTCACTGCTGAGGATCTTTGCTCCTGGATTCACAGGTAGGTATTGGCTTTCATCCTACTGAGGTTATCACAGTTCAGATGCACGTAAGTTTCTAATCACATTTGTACTTGGCTCTTATGAATTTTTTTCTGTTATGCTTCCTTCCTTAGTATCTGCTTCTAACCAACTCTTTTTATGGACTCTCTTATTTTCACCTCTGCTCTTTAACTGAGCTGAGATTCAGTCCTTAGATAGTATCCCTCTATATCTAGTATCAGTCCATGTATGATCTCATCAAAATGCCAGATTTGAATTTGTTGATAAATGTCAAATTTATATATCCCATCATATCTGATTGCCTAAAATTCAAAATTATTTATTCACTGAAGTCACTACCAGCACAACTTTGCTATTCATGATGTAATAAGGTCAAAATACTAGTGGTACAGTCAGTATTCTCCAACTATTCCTTATGTTTCTTGATATTCTTAACTTTACCCAGTTTTACACCATTAGAATCAGAATTACTCAGTAAGTTCTAGAAGGGAAAGGCTTGTTGTACTCCTTTAACCCTTTCCTACCTTGCTATGAGGACACTGGACACTATATGTCAGTACATAATATATTCACAAAACTAATTGCCTGAATCTCAAACACTACCAACTGAGATGCTTTTTCTAACTTTTTTTTAAAAACATCCTTAAAAACTGTTTAATTTTCTCTCATATCATAAACATAATATTTCATGTATAATTATCTTTTCTTTTTTTCCTCTCTTCAAATGAGCATTTTGTGTTGGAGTAAGTTTTGATTTACAGGAAAGTCAGTACAGAGAAACCATGTATGTTTCTTAACAAATTTCTCATCTGAGTCAGAAAAGATATCATCCAGGAAACAAAAACAGCAACCAAAAAGTGTTGCAAAACAAGAGGAAGAGATTTATATTGATGGCTGGCAGGATTGTATATTAGTTTACCTTCAATGGAAATCATTATGGAGCCTCCTTATTTTATAAATTCTATTTGGTATTATAGTGAAAACTAGAGATAGATATTGAGGAAAAGCTAAAGATAACAAGCCATAACCACTTCTCACCTAGCTGTTCTTCAAGAAGCCTAACAGTGAAGGCCTCTGAGTTCCTATTCTAAAAGGAATGGGTTCACAGACAAAAGGCTGATTTCCTGCTTCCTCTTTCTCCACCCAGCTATCACACTTCCTTGTTCAACTTTCCTAGTGCTAAGACTAAAGGTGTGGGCCACATCTGCCTGGCTTTGTTTGGTATTGAATTTACAGAAATCCAGCTAAATATTTGCCTCCTAAGCACTGAGATTAAAGATGTGGGTCACCTTTAAATCTCTGTCTTCTGATTTTCAGACAGACTTTAATAAATACGCAATGTATCATCTCACCATCTCAAAAACCTAATAGTGAGGACTTGTAGAAATGGCTCTTAAAAGAAGACTTGAACCTCCATTGGGCAGCTTATAACCACTATACATTCAGATCTTAAGTATTTGATGCCCTCTTCTAAATTGTGATTACTTGCAGTACCCTGAATTGACACAGTACCTTGAACTCATATACATAATTTAAAATCTTAAAATAGAACTACAATATGATACAAGCATAAAACATCTGAGTATACGTCCAAAATAATCAAAATGAGCATGCTATAAAGATGCCTATACACCTATGTTTATCACTGCAACAGTCACAATAGCCAAATTGTGAAATCAGTTGAAGTGTTTACTCCATGGACATACATACATACACACACACACACACACACACACACACACATACACACACACAACACACATTTGGACAGAGGTAAGGAGGAGATGAGGGGGAAGAGAAAAAATACAGAATTGTACTTAATTATTAATAAGAAAATTCTATCATTTCCACATAAATGAGTGAAACGAGATAATTGTTTTAAATTTAATAAACAGATTTTAAAATGGCATTAAGTGACAGCTGAAATAAAAGGTTAATGAAGAAAATCAAGCTAAGAATATTAAGAAATATTTCAGCTGCTTTCAAAGAAGCTGATATAAGCTGTTAATGAGAACAAAAAGTAATTAAAATATTTTAAGGAAATATTTGTATAAAAGATAGTTAATAAGCTTTCTTGAATTCTTTTCCTTTCTTTCTTAAAACAAAAACCAAAAAAGCAAACAAAAAAACAAAAGAAATCTTGACCCTTCAGATAAAAACTGTCTCTGGCAGTTTAAGGCAAAATAAAAGTTGTACCTCTTGCTGCAAGAGTTTAAAGAGACCTAGGACAGCTATGCATTCACACACACACACACAAAAAAAAAAAAAAAAAATTACCTAAGTAAGATATATGTCCATAGTTAAGAATGGAAGGGTAGAATAGGAGTAACCATTCAATAGTTAGAGAAATCCTAGAAACTAGCAAGTCCTAAGAAAATTCACTTTCAAGAGATGTGATCCACCTCCCCAAGAAGCAAGATATAAAGAAATAGGTAAGCCACCACCCACATTGCAGGACAGATTAATGAAAATGGGTTGAATTAAGATGCAACAGCTAGTGCAATATGCCTGAGCCATAGGCAAAGCATATAATTAATATAAGGCTCTGTGTGTTTCTGTAGGACTGCAGGTCTGTAGGTCTGGATCATGGGCCAGAAACTTATTACCACAAATGGCACCCAGTGTGGGATACGTAACACATAAAGCCTGAGAAACATTAAAAAGAGTTCTATATCACAGAAACAGAGCAAAAAGAATCTTCTGAGTTGGGTCTCTTATTTGGGCCATGGTACAGATATGGCATGGCATGCAAGCTTGATTACCTCAAAATGGCGGGCAGCTTAAGGTGCAACAAGATGGGTTCCCAAAGTCTAACATGAGCCTTGATGTAAGCTCAACCTGCATATGATGATTTTAAAGTTTCTGTTCATACAGACAAACAGGAAACAGAGTCAAAGACAACTTCTTAGTAGCAACATTTTCTTGGGTCAGCTCTGTTTGCTGACAGTGAGCAAATGTGTAGCTCCTCTCAGAGCAGTTTTCTGACTCAGCCTTAGTGGCAAAATCTTTATGACTCTTTAAGAGGCCCTGCTGCCAAATACTTAAATGAAGTTCAGGAGCAGTGAGTGGCAGTGCTCTACTTGGCAGCAATGTGACCATAAGAATCTTGCAGCATTGCGGGGGTAAATAGCTCCAGAATATTTAGTACTGCTTTCCACAGTTGGAAAGATAAGGGTGGCTCTGGTACGTCAGCCATGTTGAAAGCCAAATGGGGTGGAATCAGTAATCAAAGCAGTGTTATACAGTACAACATTTTAAAAGCTCTTTTGGTTGGAAAATGATTAAGGATAAAGAATAAAACAGATTCAGATGAAGAAAACTTTTAAATGGGTTTCAATGTGTGTGAAAAATAATATGTAGACTAGGAGAGAAAAAAAGGGTAGAAAAAGTTCTTTAAAACAATAGAGTAGTAAAAATATTATTTATAAGCCATGTAAAGATGAAAAATACACAAAGATTCTAGATTATGGTTATTATTGTTTATTAAATAAAATTATTAATTTTTTAACTGTTAATAAGCTAGCTGCAGAAAGACATTTGATTGTAAATTCTGCCAAGTTAAACCAACATATATATTTCAAAGGTATCTTCAATTTGATATTTGGGTCTAAGGATATGTTGCTTTGGAAAAGAGGTTATGCTTTTGTTTGCACAGAAGATGAGAACCTGTGGATTGATTCCAGGCTAATATGGTTTGATCAAGGGATATCCCTGAAAAAAATCTCTGATGGAAAGAGATGGCCACATTAGCTTCAAAGCTGCCAACTAAAATGATCCAGCCTTAGGACATCCATAAGATTGCCAATACTCCTCAATCAACAGAAAGTAGTAATGGAAAGCTATGCCTAAGTTCCCAAAATATTGTTATAAAATGTTTGGGTTTTTGTTATATTATGTTTCTGGCCCAGCCTTTCTGGTCTAGCCCTGAGGTTCTGATCTGCTGTCCCACAGAAACACACAGATGCTTGTATTAATTTTATGCTGATCAATCTATGGCTCTGGAATATTTCTAGCTAGTTCTTGCTCTTAAATTAACCCATCCTGTTCAGCCATGTGGTTTGGTACTTTTGCTCCAAGCAGCAGTTTAACTTCTTTCCCCTGCATCTGCTAGCATCATATCATGCTGTCTCTGTGGTGTCTCTCTGGCATCTCTGCTCTGCTCTTCCTGTTCCCAGAGTTTTTTAAGTCTGGTAGCCCCACTCAAACTGCCTGTCTGCCTTCGGCCAATCAGAATTTTTATTAAATCTGTAGGCAGGGCAATTATTTACAATGTAACAGAACTTAGTCCCACTACAGTTTTTATTATAAATGGTTAATGATCATAGTCAATCTCTTTCAAAGAAAAAAAGAGGGATATGATATAGAAATGATTTAAAAAGATGGATTACTGAATCTACTTTAAACCAAAAAATGACTGTTAATCTCAATATATTTTACATTGGTATGGATTTTGGCTTATGCATATAAATTTAAGGTCAATTTTATTATAATATATGTATATTTCTACTCTTGTTTAAGATATTATGCTTATGCAATTCCTTTAAAATTATATAATTAAGAAATGCATATTAATAGTCACTTATGATAGCCAAACTTATAGTCATGTTTGTTAGGGTATTTTTAGATATGCAAAGATATATTTTGATTAGATAGGTAATCTTCAGACACTTCAAAGACCTACAGAATATGACATTTAAATTATTATAAGCACTTAGACTTTTCTGGACAGAGAGACAGGTCTGCCCTGGCAGCCTGAATATTCTTCAAGAGAATGATGGGTATCAAAGAAACTCTATGTGGAATTTACTTTCTTTGTGGCAAAAGTTAACCATTGGACAAGAAATTGTTCTTGCATTGACTGCCTAACAGTATGTTATATAAACTGGGCATGCAGGACCCATAGGAAAGTAAGCTCTGAACTTTGACTGAACAAGCTGAGATGGTCCTTCAGATTCCTACTTCACAGAAAAAACTGTCAGACATCCTTCAGGACACAAGAAGAACCAACTGGCAAACTATGCCAGAATGGGCAGAGCAGATCTTCAAATTTCCTGCTTCACTAAAAGGTCTGCCAGAGACTCTAGGCCTGTAGACTAAAGACAGATGCCCCAACACTACAAAGGAACTTTGGATGACTGTCCAAGCACACAGATGTCATCTCTATCATTTCTAGAGTTTTGAAGTTGCTTGCACTTCCTGTTTACTCAGATAATGTTATATCCTTCTGTGGTCTTTGTTGTAAGTGAAGATTAGAAAGTCAATCTCTTTCAAAGAAAAAAAGTTTTCCTTAGTTATTATAAAAGGTACTATTAGTATGTAAACATTGCCCTAGTTTTTCTCCTGGGCATGACAGTGCTATTCTAGTGCAGCCATGTTGTGACCACACCTCCACCTACAAAACATGCATGCCCTGCCCACAGAGCAAACACTCATGCCTTGGGGAGTGTCTACATAATCACCCTTTAAAGAGATACAACATGTGGCAGATATCCCTTTTGGCCCCTTCCCTCTCTTTCCTTTTCTCTCTCTTCTCTTTTTTCTCTTTCTCTCTCTTTCCCTCCTCCACCCATTCCCTGGATATTCAGACCCCAATAAACTCAACATGGCCTCCTGGTGGTATGTCAGTGTGTTCCATCCTTCCACATGCAAAATATTAACAGATATATTAGAAATGAAACTTCAGACTCACAAGGATAAGGTAGATGATAGAATATTTTCTTTCATTTTGTTAAATACAAATAGGCGAGATATTGTAACTGTAATTCTTGCTTAATATCTCTTTTGAATATGTAAGTTTGCTATATTAAAATTGAAACCTACCTTTCTGATTAGACAGAAAAGGGGAAGTGATATAGAATGCCTTTCTGTATGTTGTAAATATCATTTGTTAACAAAGTAACTGTTTTGACCTATGGAAGGCATCTTAGCAGTAGGTAGAAAATCTGAGCATAGATAAAAAGAAAAGGAGGGCAGAGTCAAGAGGAACAAAATCTAGCTGCCCAAGAACCAAGATGTAAAGAAATAGGTAAGCCATAGGGCACATGGCAGATTAATGAAAATGTATTGAATTAAGTGCAAGAGCTAGCACAGTAGAGCCATAGGCCAAGCAGCATGTAATTAAAAAAGAAAAAAGAAAAGAAAACCCATTCTCCATTCTCAGAATAGAAAACACCCTTATTATCTGGCCAGCAAAATTTCAGAACTACTGGGAATATTATTCCAGGTGTCCCTGTCTCCTGTTTTTCTTCATGAAGGAGATAAGTGATTGAATTTATCCTTCCTCTACTGCTCTAGAAATTACTGGCTTATGTGGAGTGAATAAGTTCCCTTTTTCATTCAATGTTTAAAATAATGTAAAGGAAGAATTGCTACATTGCTCCTCCCTGGAAAGCCAGTCATTTAAACTTTGGGCCGCTGGAGTTGGGGTCATACAATCCTCTCAGGAATGGGATGAGTATAATATATATATATATCTCAAAGGATCCAGTGGAGAGCTAACCAGGTAATATGTGGACTTCCTGATATTCACCATCTTGACTACTATTGGTGGCAGCCTGTGACTAATCCTGCTATTAGGAGTAACAAGTATAACTTTGGATCTGAGGCAGTTCAGAACCTGAATGCCCTAGCCTCCTCCTACTCTGCCGTGGACATCCTGGAAGCAGTTAAAATAGTTCTAGGTGATATAGTGGCAAGACATGAAAATACAGAACTATATACATTGCATATAGCAACACAGTGTCTGAGACCCTGATGAACACTAAATACACAGCACAGTTTAAACTGCACAAATTCAAAGTACAAGTAAACAGTCTCTTTTTCTGTCCTTCTTCAAAATTTCTCTTTCTCCAAGCCTTCTCATTCTTAACTATCATTGGCTTACTAAGTAGAAATTAATCCCTTCTCTCTTGCTTTCTCAGAGTCATAACTGTAGAGTTATTTTAATACTTGCCAATCTTTTACACTTTGTAATTCCACAAAAATCTTTGTTGACAGATCACATGCCCTTAGTTAAATCCTTTTGTAATGTGCTTTTGATAGCCTTCTAGCTACCATTGGGAGAGCCTCCACCCTGCTGCTGTTTCCGTCTCTGCTTCTCTCTTGAAGTATGTGCCACAAACAGCACCAAAAGTGTTTCTGATCAAATTTCCTGTAATGATATATCTTGTATTTAATAAAATGAATAGCCTGAAATATAGGAGGACAGAGCCAAGCCACTGCGATCAGGGAGTGGTGACCCATGCCTTTATCTCAGCACAAGGGAGGCAGAGATCCACTGGAACCCTATGAGATCAAGGCCAAACATAGCAAGACAGTGGTAGCACACACCTTTAATCCTAGCACTAGGAAAGTTGAATTAGAAATTGAGATAGCTGGGCAGAGAAAAAAAAGATAAAGAGAAAGGAGGCCTTGGCCTGTACTCCTATTTCATTGAAGACTCAGAGGCATTAAGTCTGAGGACTCATGGATACAGGATCTACCCTTTTAGGCCTTAGAAGTTGGCTAGGTGAGAACTGGCTGTGGCTTGTTTCTCTTGCTCTCTGATATTTCAGCTCTTCCCCAATATCTGGCTCTGAATTTTTTTTTATAATATCAAATGGAATATGTACAATAATTCCTCAATTTTCTTAGACTATTCCATTGTTTTCTAGAAACTAATAGTCTTTAATAAAGGTAAATTTTCCTTCCCTTCCATCTTTTCTCTAGGTTATCTCATGCTAATTTCTCCTTCACATTTAGTATTGGTTGAGTTATTTGAGGCATAAAATCTAGTCTTTATACAATACAGTTTTCTCAAATATAAAACAGTCATAGCAATTATAAAGATAAAATAATAATTGTGGGACAATTACTGAAATACATTTTAATTTAAACAAAGCACTTACCACATGTCATGTAGTAGTCTTAGTTTTAACAACCCATGAAAATATATGTGTATATATAAATATTTGTATATATACATATTTGTATATATATATTTATATACACACAAAAATCCAATTCACAAGAAATTAATTGCCTGAGGTCATAGAGGTGGGAATTATCAAAATTAAGATTCAAACTCAAGCAACTTGGCTCTGGAGCCTAAAGGCTCATCAATTGTATTTTGAAATATCAGGATATAAGATGACTGATTTGTGTTAAGTTGTCAATACTATCTTCTTTCTCATTAGTAGTATTACAACAATATGCTTTTACAGTGTTAAAGACAAACTGAGGTGTTGATAAGAAAAGTCAAATAGCAGTTCCAGGACCCGGTGCTGTCTGCAGAGCGTGTCCCAGTGCACTCTGGAGTAGGTGGAGATAAACTCTGCTTGTCATGGTCCCCCAAGCTGCTGCGGAGGGAGGGAATTCACACAGCTACCAACCTCCAACTGAGCGAACAGATAAGGACTGGGGACCCTGAAGGACAGACTCAGACCCAGCCCAGAGGTGAGGAGGGGTCAGCAGGCCCCAGCACCTGTATCCCTGCCAGGGAGAGGAGACTTGAGCTCCAGTCGGTTCCAGTTCCGGTTCCAGGACCCGGGTGCTGTCTGCAGAGCGTGTCCCCAGCGCACTCTGGAGCAGGCAGAGATAAACTCTGCCTGTCAAGGTCCCCCTAGCTGCTGCTGAAGGAGTTTGCACGGCTGCCACCCCGCCTCCAATTGGTCAAACAGAGAAAGACTGAAGACTTGAAAAAATGATATCCTAAAATTTGCAGGCAAATGGATGGATTTGGAGCATATTCTCCTGATCGAGGTATCACAAACTCATAAAGATAAGCAGGGGATGTACTTACTCATTAGTGGTCTCTAAACAAACAAACAAGAAAAAAGCCAAGCATGCCCAAGCTGCAAACCACAACCACTGAACTGCTTGGGATCAGAAACACCCTAGACTGACCCTTCGGATCCCACTCTACCTATAGGAACATCTGACTCACTCTTGAGGGAGGGGGGACAAAACTGGATTTGCCAGGAGTGGAGACTGAACTAAGTATTATTGGATCAGTGGGACCATGGGACTGTCTGCAGCCTACCCAGGGAGGGGATGGGGAGTTGTGAAGAAGAAAAAATGTCCTGATGTGGTGGGAGGGGGAAGGGACCTTGAATGGGGATATACAGGGATAGAAAAAAAAAATCCTAAGGGAAAGCTGAACACAAAGTAAATTTATGTGTAGCAAATTATTTGCATTATCACCCTTGATAAGTCATGCTTATGATTTTTATTTTTTTTATAGTTATTGTTAACTTATCAGCATTTTAAATTCAATTTACTGTTTTTCTTGATATGTACAAAAAAAAAAAAAAAGAAAAGTCAACTAAACCCTAATAAATTTGCCTCACTAAGAAACACATGGAATCTTTAGTTTTTGAAAAATAAAACACAAGTTGCCAATAAGCAAGAAAATTCTGGTAAAGCTATAGAAAGCTAGTGATTCAAATGAATAATTTTCAAAGATTAAAAGACTCAAGTCTTTTCTTTATGACAAATATTGAGGCATCTATTTATAGCAAGAAAAAATAATTGCTTTAAAATTTGGTTATTTTTATTTTCATCCTTCTGGCTTCAATCTTTAAGCCAAAATGGCAGGGTTAATAAAAATTTGAAGCAGTAAGAGCCTCTTTTATTTAAACCTGAAATGTGTGATCTTGTTCCCCACCATTGCCACCATTACAGACTCAAGCATATTTGTGCCGGGACATCATCATTAGAATTCTTTTTTAAAAACATGATCTTTGATCTTTATCTCAACCAGAGGACTGAAAAAAAAAAGTAAATATTATCTTTTTATGGAGATATTTACTAAAATAATCTTTTGAAAGTTAATTTTACAACTAAAATAAAAGCTTACCTCGTTTATTAGGATGGGCAAAAGATAGGTTATCATCTATGGGGTTGACACCGTGGGACAGCTCAGCAATCTTTGCCTCAATAAACCCCCCTTTCAGCTTCCGTGGCTATACAAAAGTAAAGGATAGAAAGAGAAGGAGGAGAAAAAAAGAAAACAAGATTTAGAAAAAAAACAGGAAAAAAGGACTAAGAAAAGGCATAAGAAAATATTTACAAGAAAAATAAATACATAAGGGCTCAAAAGACTGGCCTTAAGAAGTTGTCTGGAAAAGGTGGAGATCAGAAAGAAACAGGTTGAGCTATTTGAATAAGAATGCCCTCATTGACTCATCATACATTGGAATGTTTAGGAAGGGTTAGGAAGTGTGCCCTGGGAGGTTTGTCACTGAGGATGAATTCTAAGGTTTCAAAGCCTACTTGAGGCCTAGTCACTCTCTCTCTCTCTCTCTCTCTCTCTCTCTCTCTCTCTCTCTCTCTCTCTCTCTCCTCTCTCTCTCTCCTTTCTCTTTATGGATCAGGTATGAGTTCTCCGCTACTGGCTCAGTACCATGCCTGCTTGCCTGCCTGGTACCATGCTCCCTGAGATGATGTTCATGAACTCATACTTTTAAACTGAAAGCAAGCCCCCAATTAAATGCTTCCTTTTTAAGTTGACTTAGTCATGTTATCTCTTCACAGTGATAGAACTGTAACTAAGACATATGTGATTTATTTACAAATCAAGTCAGTTTAACTTTATGTCTCTCATATGATCACTCCTTGCCAAAAAACTTCATAGAATTATGTGATTGCTTAGTATTCCAGTAGTACCTTTCCTTTCTAGAAGAAAAAGATGTATGCCAGAGCTGATAGCTTTCACCTAGCATTCTTCTCAACCTTAATATTTAACAAGCTCTCTAAACACCTAATCCTTTCAAACTAACTTGATCAATGTATAGCTGGCCTGCATATTACATATACCCAGGTTCTTGCTCCTCAGAAAAGAATGATGTCTCAATTTCTGTTTCCAAATGGCCAACATGTTTGTATAATGATGGAAGTGCACCAAGTTGCATTTGAAGGAGTTTAGAAATTGTATAATTCATCCATTAAAACACTCTTTTGTGGGACTAAGGAGTAGAAAAAAATGAAGCTGAAGAAAAGATGGGGCTCCTGGTCGAGAGGGCAGGACTTCAGTTTCTACAAGCCAGCAGTTTGAAGCCAGGTAAAAATGTTTCTTTCTCTGTTTCTTACATGGTTAAATTTCTGAAACAACATAACTTCTTCTAGCAGGAAATAAAATTTCACTGTTTAAAAATTGTATCTTCAGAAAATACCAGCTTATATCGTTTGATTTTACAGATAACAAGTTCAGAGAATTTTAATTAGCCCAGTGTCTCATGGTTAGGTTTCTGGTTCCATCATAGTGCTGTAGTTTGTGTGTATGTGTGTGTGTGTATGTGTGTGTGTGTGGTTTTTGTCTCAGTATAATTTGTTGTCTGTTTCTTGAAGAATCACTTTATTCTTTCTCTAGTAGAAATAGAAATATTACACTGTAACATTAATACTTCTTAAAAAATAATGTATCAAAAATGTACCTAATAATAGTTCTTCAAACTGACCATTAAACTGTTTCACAGTCTCACCTGTCTGAGGTCTTCTGATTTGCTAGGCAGATCTGTACCTGTAAGTGACATTGTCAAGTGAAAAACATATCATGAGTAGCTTTTAGTTCACTTCAGGATATGCATTTTTGCTCTTAGTGGAAGGCAAATATCTTTTTCAGATGATTTGAGGCTGCCCTCCCATTCCTAATGCAAAACACTAAATATATTTCTAATGCATATAATACTGAACTACAATAACCTATAGCATGAAAAAGTACCTATGTCACAAAGTTTTTTAAAGTATAATATAGTTTTATCATGAAGTATCATTTTTTTTTTTTTCAAAAAAAAAATCACAGTATTTTACTAGTAAAGGGAAATCCTCAGGAAACAATATAAAATGTAGAGACTGTATAATAATTCTGCATAAGATCTAAAGTAAGAAGAGTATTTAAAAAAAAGGGGGGGGTAAACCTCCAAGGTTTATTACTTGTCTGTGGAAGTTTTTACATTTTATATTTTTACTTATTTCTCAGATTATAATATTTTTAATTGCACAATTCTTGTCCAGTCCTGATTTTTAAAAGTACTGATATTTTTGAGGGTTGTTTGTTTGTTTTAAGGTGCTGAAAGAAAATCAAGCCTATAAACTCTAGCATGCTAAGCCGAAGACCTGCCAATGAGACACAACCCCACTCCTAATGTATTTTTTAAACTAATATTTTTCTCAACAAATATAAGCACTTTTAAGAATGTGTCTGAGAGGGAACCATGCTCTGATCTTTATTTAAGACTCTGTATAGGAATAAGGGCTGGCTAGTGAAGTTGGGGTCATGGATCTGGGAGGAGAACCTACATACTTCCACTTTACAAACCCATCATAATCACTCTTAACAAGAAAACGTCTATTTGCAACAGGTGAAGACCAATACAGAAAGCCACAACCAATCAAAATGCAGAGTTGCAGAGCCCAGTTCCAAGGGATATTCTTACAAAACAACAAAACATTCCTACGCTTTAGACACAGGGAACTGTGAAAGAAGAGGCACAAATATTCTAAGAGTCAGATGAACAGTGAGCTTGCTGTGAGCCCGTGATTCTGCTGTTCCTAACAGACGTGGTAGGCTTATTCTTGACTCACCAGCGTGGGAGGGTCTCTGGAAACTGGGGTTTCGGTTCAGCAGGGCCAGCAGTAGTTTCTCATTAAGTTTTTGTTCTTTAGCTGGAACAAGCTCATGTCCTGTAATAATCAAATGTCAATGTGTTTAATGAGTCACTGAATGTGTTTCTAGGTAATTGGAATTTGCAGTCAACTCTTAACACGTATATTCACCAAAGATAAAGGCATAGAGAAGTCTGTGATCCAAAAGACAAGCCATTGTAAAACCTAGTGAATTTGTATGAACAAACATCCTTAGAGATAGTGAGACAGATACATCTGAAAGGTGGTGGGACTGCAGGAGAATTTTACATTCCTTTCAATGAGTATTTTTTAAATGATCTGCAATTGCTTTGAACTTATGAAGTAAAAATTAAAAGTTAATCTTAAAATAAAAGCATAACATCCCATTCTGTGATTACATTTGATGCTTCACATTTAAATATGAGACAATCTGTGTTCTAGGCTTTACTTTAAAGAACTTGAGGCACAGTGAGTGTCAACCTATTCTATAAAGGCTTATTATTTCTACTACTCTTGATTTTCCCCACAGAAATTTAGGGCTTAGGTCTCCGTATGCATCACCATGTTTATGCTCTAGAGTATAAATTGAGACAACAGACTTCATTCGTGCTGCAAAATATGAGGACTCAAAAACAATGAACTTATTAAATGAAGGCCTTAAAAATCAAATACATATATCTTCTTTACATACCGTTTTCCCTCACCAGCTCCTCACTCTCAGACTGTGTGGGCAGGAAGTAGATTAATGAGGGTTATCTGCAGTAGGTATGTGAGCTGAGCTGACCTCAATTGTTGAAAGTGAAGTTTATTTAGTATTATAGTTTTCAGCCAAGGAAATGTCTCAGAATCTGACTAAATTATTTTCTAAATACACACACACACATACACACACACACACACACACACATACACACACAAAGAGAGAGACAGACAGACAGAGAGACAGAGAGAGAAATAATATTTTATATAAACACATTGTAAGAATTTCATTAAAAAATTCATAAAGTGTTGACACTTTGGAATATGGTATTTTGGGGCAATCTGAACTGTAGGCCATAGTCCCTCACATGCAGCTCAGGATAAAAATCTTGGGGGTTGGGGAGATAATTCAATGGTTAAGAGTGCTTGCTGCTCTTACAAAAGACCCCCCATTCAGTTCCCATCAACCATACAAGGCTGCTTACAACCTCCTGTAATTCTGGCTCTGGGAGATCTGATGATGACTTCTGGATTCTACTCACAAAATCATACATCACTCATTCACTCTCTGTCTCTCCCCCCCTCTTTATCTATCTACCTATCCATCCATCTATCTTGTCTTTCTGTCTGTCTGTCTGCCTGCCTGCCCGTCTTTTTATCTATTATTTATCTGTCTTATGTTTTAAAAATAGTAATGATTAGTCTTTGAAAACAAAAAGAATATACTGTTTTCTCTTGCTACTTGGATGAAAAGCAGAATTTTGCATTCCATTCTGTGGCTACAAAAAGAACATTTTCCAAATAAAGACAGATTGATTGCTTCAACCAGTTTCATTTCCAGTGATTACACCTGCATGATATTTGTTCTCAGAAGTTCTTTCCTGCTTCAAACAACTGCAATTTACAGGAATCTCTCAAGACAAGGATGTTGGGAAATTCTTTTAAACATTACATCTAAAGAAATTAAGATGAAGACTGGAAAAAAATAAGAAAACAATCACATTAATGTTCTAGTTTCTATTTTTAGATTATAAGTTATAACTATAGCTTTAAAAGGAAAAAGATGTTTCTTTAACATACTGCCACATTAATCAATGAGTCATGTTAACACTCACTACAAAAATATCTGCGTAATAAACATCTGAATGTAGATGTGTTTTTGTCATAAAAGAAAATAAAGTGCTCAGGCAGGAGAGAGTGAGTGATAGACAAAGAAACAGAGAATAATGATCCATGACCACTCAGGGTCTTAGCACTAACAAAGGGTTCTCTTCTTGCTCACATAAACATGTGAAGCTTTTAGCAAACAGAAAAAAGAAATTCTTTCAGAAAGAAACCTAGAAACTTCCCAGCTGATATAACAAACTAACTCCTCCATAGCTCTCTTGGTTATGTTATCTTTGTTCCTTTTCTGGTACACTATTTCCCAGTTTTGCACTTTTCACTGAGGCATGCTTTAATATTGCCCTATGAATAAAAACTAGCAATATTGAGCTAGTCATTATGACTATTTAATATACATGGGGAAAACTCATTTTACTCTTGAAATATATAGAGCAGAAGATGATACCAATTTAAATTAATCATTTTTATTCATGTCCATTGATCCCGAAATCAAAGAGGATGTCAGAGAGAAAGTTTCCACTGTGGTGCTAGAGATATGTGTAAGTATCCAGTAGAATTTTGAGATTAGAGGCAGTGTTTATGAATCTTATTGATGCTTTGGAGTTGTATATGTATTTTTATATTTAACAGATGCATGAAACCAGGGTTACAATTACCAGTAACATACGTGATTATTGCAAAGTCTACAATAGATTACATTTTTCCTCACATATTTACACCAAAACCATGAAAATTTTCATTATTTTGTAGAGAAACAATAGAGACATACAAATACAGTGATTTGGATGTAGAGAACAAACTGTGAACGCTGTCAATAGAATACAGAGTCTGCAAGACTTACTCTTGGATTTGCTTGTGGTATATTCACCTGTCAATAGGAACTTCTCTGTTAATAGGTAAATTTCACAGGTTTTTAAAACTGCATTAGGGGTAACAAAGGACTAGTAAAGGTGAATTAGATCCAAAAGTCAGAAAATGTTCCTTTTCTTACCTTAATGGCACAGAATATTTGTTAAATTTCTTTCAGCTGTATATGATGAAATCTAGTGCCTTCCTGACCAGGGTGTAGGTCAGAGAAAAGAAAAAGAAAACTCCACAGTTTCAAACCCAGAAAGGATATCATTTTAAGAACAGTATTTTTCAGTCACTACTTTTAAAGCAAGAAAACTTACAAGTATTTCCAGAAGTTAACTTGTTTGCATAATAAATCAACATAAAGTGTAAGTTAACCAAGTTACAGAAAACAGGCAATCTGTATACACTGATGTTTTCAAAGATAACTTTGTTATAATGTAATAAGACCTAAATTCACTTTCACTGGTTTTATAATGACTCATTTTTATCCATGTCACAGTTAAATTGTTTTCTTAATGTGAATACTATAACTTAGTGATACAGACAAGCTCAGCCAATATGTAATTTGAGTGTGGCACCCACCTATTGGCATCTCAGTTCTGCAAACACATTTTCATCTTCTACTTTCTCTAAAATGTACCTTTCATGAGCATCAAACTAATAATCTCATGTGACGAAAGCCTTCTCCTTCCTCCAAGTTACCTCTGGAATGAATGTGACTGACTCTACAGCTTTTTACACATTTCAAATCTCTGACCATACAGTACAAATGTAAAATAAATGCCTCTGGCTAGAATATATATATATATATATATTATATATATATATATATGAAGTTAATTTAATATGACATCAGGCAAATTTGGCACAATTTGCCAGAGAAGAAAAGCTTTACTGAGTATACTTAATTCAGAACAGCAAGTATATAAAGAGGTTTAGTTATTAACTTACATTACTTCATCACATAGCTATTTCAGTAATGACAGAAAAATAAGTAAAATGAACAGAAAGATAAGGATAATTAATCCACCTGTAGGGCTTCAAATTCATGCACACATACCTGAGATCAAATGTGGCTGTCCATGCACAGATTTTAAAAGGTTCGTCACAGACAACAAAGTCAGAAGTCCAAAGCAGAGAGAGGTTGAAAAGACCTTCATGTTAAAAATCTCCTGTGCTAACAGAGAAACCAAATTTTCAAGTCAAGACAGATATTCCAATGGCTGTAGAGTGCAGCAGAGCCTGCCTTTAAAAGGCGTGTTTCAAATATGAGTCTCCTACATAAGGAAGAAATTTATAAAATGTAATGAATCCTGTCAACATGATTCATGGCCTGGAGAAGTGACAGATTGTCTACACGGTCAATGACACGAAGAACCAGATCGATATATCTTGTACCTGCCCATTTCACTAAATGCAGGCATTTTTATTCATGCTCATGCAATCAAACACATGCTCAAGCCCAAAGCAGTTACTAGGAAAATAGAGTGTGTATGTTGGATTTTCATAAACTTTTGCTTATTTTCCTTGCTATACCATTAATTATCCTGAGATTCCCAAGGTTGAGAACATTAAAAAAATAACTGGTAAAAGTGGGACCAATTTGACTAATTTAGAACCAACTGATAATATTCTTAATAGTAACAAAACCATCATCACATTTTTAACCAGCCGAAAGGCTGACAGTCGGAAAGAGCTCAGGTTTGAAATGCATTGCGGCACTAAAGAAGGATGCTTGGCTCATTCTGCTACAAGCAGCACTTTCTTAAATCAAGATTCAATTTAATTAATTCAAAGCTGGCAAATGTCCCATCAATTACTCTCTTTAATAGCTACCTTAATTGAGATGGTTTTATTTTAAGTCAGAATATTTCAATATGTCCAGAATTCCAATTTAATGGCTCTAAGGATACTGTAATAACCTCTAGACGTTGCATTTGCTTCTCCTACGAGACTGAGTATGCATCAGCTCTATAGCTGACTCTGTTCCAAGGGTACACAGTGAAATCAAATGGGATTAATACCATTTTTTTTGTTGCTATCCAGTTCTTTTGATATTTTTCTGAATAAAGTCTCAACTACCAATTTTAGCATGCATGTGTGTTCTTTCAGTAATTTATTTTCCTGTCCTAACTCTTGAACCTGCCCCATACTCCCTTTGTTCCTGATCCTTGCTGACACATTTCTAGGCTTGCTGGTGTCCTTTGTTTTCTGACCATTTCCCCTTCTTATTTTAGAAGCCTCTGACCAATGCCACTGTCTTTGCTCATTTATCTTACTTTGATGTGACATTTGTTTCATCCTCTGGACTGTACACATCACATCCCATAGTCCAGTCCTCTGTTATTGCCTTTGTATGTTTATAGGTTTGTCTTCACTTCTAAACTGGGAAGATTACCAGAAACACCTAATCCATTTTTGTCCCTGGATAATAATATCTCAGTGAATTGAAGAGAAAATAAACAAGGACATGCTTGATGTGTGAATAAATAACTGTATTTCCATGTAAATGAAAAGAAAAAATGGGGTAATAGTTCCCAACTTTGTAGCTGGTTGTAAACATAAAAGAGTTAAAACATTAAGTATGATTTTTTTATTATTTTTTGGTAAGCCTCAAAGTTTAAGAATAATCAATATCTTTGCAGTTTGATCCCACTACTTTATCACACCACTGGGTTTCAAAATTATCATTCAAACAAGCCTCACATCTGTCATAATTTGCTTATAGGTTATTAGAACTCTTTCAAAAGTCTATTTTAAAAATTATGTAAAAATGAAAAATATTAATCAGTGTCACTTGACGTCAAGAGTATATACAGAATGCTTTTAAAATAATACAATTCTAAAACAAATGCTAAAAGAAATGTAAATAAGATATAAAATATACTTATAAGAAATAAATAATAAAAATTAAAACTTCTGAGAAATTATAACAATAAAATCATAAAGTTAAATGTAAATGGTTTCAAATATCTATTCAGCTCATGTCTCCTAAATGTAAAAGAAAAATTTGAAATATACGTTTATGTAATTTTTTTCTGTAAACTAACTAAGAACCTAACTAATTCTCACAATGTTGCTCTGGCTGGTCTGCAACTTTTAGGGCAGGGCAAGCTGGCCTTGAACTCAGAAATTCACCTTTCTTTGTTTCTAAGTGCTGGAATTACAGACCACACCAACCAGCCATAGGAAACTTTTTTTCAAGTCTCCTTGTTAAATCTCTGTGTATTTGTGAGGTGGTATTGTTTGCTTTTGGGGGTACAGAATGTAAATTTCAAAATTATAAGACAAAATCACTCAACACTAAAGCATCAAGGCAAGTGTTTAACAAATGAACTAATTTTATTTTGGCAGCATCTAGAAACTGTAAAATGTAAAGCAATAATTTTTAACATTTACTTTGCTGTATTTATTTATGTGTAAGTGATTTTTTACTATAAACATAAGCTTTCTTTTTTATGTAATTAATATGTTATATTTATTTTTACATATCAACCACAATTTCCCATCCCTCCTCTCCTCCTATCCCTGCCCCTTCCCCATCCACTCTATCCCTTTCTCCATTTAGAAATGAGCATACTCCCATGGGCTTGAACAAAGCATGACACATCATGTTGGGTTAGGACCAAGCTCTCCCCCCTACCTAAAAAGTGGGCCAGGTAAATCCAGCATGAGGAACAGGATCCCAAAAGACAGCTAAGCACCAGGATCAGGTCCTGATCTCATTGTTAAGAGCCTTAAAAATAATAGACCAAGCTACACAGCTGTCACACACACATGAAGAGAGTCTAGGTCAGTCCTATGCAGTCTCCCTAACTGTTGGTTCAGAGTCCATATGCTCCCAGGAGGTTAGGTCAGCTGTCTCTGTGGGTTCCTCCATCATGACCTTGAACCCCATTAGCTCTTACAAGCCTTCCTTCCTTTTATCAGGAAGACTCCTGGAGCTCAGCCAAGTGCTTGGCTGTGAATCTCTGCATCTGCTTCCCTCAGTTACTGATCTGATGACAATTAGGGTAGTCTCTGATCTGATTACAGTATATGACCAGTACAGACACCCTCTCCACTATTGCTAGCAGTCTTAGCTAGGATCATCCTTGTGGATTCCTGGGAATTTTCCTGGCACCAGCTTTCTCCTTAACACTCCCCTCCTACCTATAATCTCCTTATCAAGACATATCCTTTGTTATTCTGTCTCTGTGTCCCGCCCAAACCATCTTACTTGGCCCTCCCACTCATACCCAATCCTCAAAGTTCTAATCCCCCACCCTCCCTCCAGTTTATCCAGGAGATCTCTTCTATTTCCCCTTCTCAGGAAAACCCATGCATCCCTTTTTAGGCCTTCTTTGGAATCTAGCCTCTGTGGGGCTGTGGATTGTAGGTTGGTTATCCTATACTTTCTGGATCTGGGTTATCTCACTCAGAATGATTTTTTTCTAGTTCCATTCAGTTGCCTGCAAATTTCATGATGTCATTGTTTTTGTCTTTATTTTTTATATAGCTGAGTAATACTCCATGTGTAAAGGTAGCACTTTCTTTTTTTATCCATTCTTCTGATGAGGAGCATCTAAGTAGTTTCCAGAATCTGGCTATTATGAATAATGCTACTATGTACATAGTTGAGCAAGTTTCCTTGTGGTATGATTTAGCATCCTTTGAGTATATGCCTATGATTGGTATAGCTGGGTTTTGCAGTAGATTGATTCCCATTTTTCTGAAAAACTACCATATTGATTTCCAGAGTGACTATACATGTTGCCAAGAGTAGAAGAATTTCTTTTTACTTCCACATCCTTTCCAACATAAGCTGACATTAGTGTTTTTGATCTTAGCCATCCAGACAGGTATAAGATGGTATCTCAAAGTCATTTTGATTCACATATCTCTGATGACTAAGAAAGTTGAAAGAAAATTTTAAGTGTATTTTGACCATTTGAGAGTTTAGCATTGTAAAATATTGCTTTAAGTATATACCCTATTTTTTAATTGGATTATCTGGTCTAGGTTTTTATATATTTTAGAACTCAGCCCTCTGTCAGATGAGGGTTTGGTGAAGATATTTTCCCATTCTGTAGTCTGCTATTTCGACTTATCGACTGTGCCTTTTGCCTTATAGAAACTGTGCAGTTCCAGGAGGTTCCATTAATTAACTTTCAATCTCAGTGTCTATACTGTGTTATATATTTGCATTCTTCTACATGCTGACTTCCAGTTATGCTGGCACAATTTATTGAAGATGTTTATTTTATTATATTATTTTGGTTTCTTTGTCAAAAATCAAGTGTTCATAGATTTGTGCATTTATCCCAGGGTCTTTGATTTGATTCCATTGATCCACATGTCCTTTTTTTATGTCAATACCAAGCTGTTTTTATTACTGTAGCTGTAGAGTGGAGCTTGAAGTCAGGATTGGTGTTACCTTCAAAAGTTCCTTTATTGTTCAGGATTATTTTAGCTATCCTGGGTTTATTTGTTATTGTTGTTTTTCTATATGAAGTTGGGCATTGTTCTTTTGGGGGTCTATGAAGAACTGGGTTGGAATTTTGATGGGGATTGTGTTGAATCTGTCGATTATTTTTGACAAGATTACCATTTTTACTATGCTCATCCTATCTACTCATGAACATGAAAGATCTTTCTGTTTTCTGATATCTTCTTCAATTTCTTTCTTTCAAGACTTAAAAGTTATTTTATATTATTTGTGGCCATTGTAAAGAATGTTGTTTCTCACAATTGCTTAGGAACCTTCAGGAAAAGGAACTAAACCCTCCAAACGAAACTGTCAAATAGCATGGGCAGTTTGTAGAGCCTCTTGCAGTAGGATCAGACTATATTTCTGGTTCATAAACTGACATCTTGGAGCCCATTTTCTACAGAGGAACACCTAACCTAGTAGCCTTAATACTAGGATGAAGAACTCAGACCTACCTCAACTGGATATGTCAGACAGAACTAACCCACCTTGGGACCCCTTGTCCTCCTTGGGGAATGGGTTGGGAGATTGGGATGGACTGGGGGGAGGGAAGGGAAAAGAAGCAGTGGTAGATACGGAAAAAAACTTTTTACATAAATTAATTAATTAAAAAATAATGTTTCTCTGATTTCTTTCTCAGTTCATTTATCCTTTGAATATAGGAAGACTACTAATATTTTTTTTTTTATATAATCTTGTATCCAACTGCATTAATGAAGGTTTTCATCAGGTATAGAAGTTCCCTGATAGGATTTGGGGGGAGGGTCACATATGTATATATTCGTACCACCTACAAATAGCAAAAGTTTGACTTCTTTTTCTATTTGTATCCCCTTGATGTTCTTGTGTTATTGCTGTTGCTAGAATTTCAAGTACTAGTGGACAACCTTTTCATTTTTCTGATTGTGGTAGAATGACTCTAAGTATCTCTCCATTTAATTTGATGTTGACTGTGGGTGTAATCAAAAGTTTCTTTGTCCTACCCTGTCAGTCCCACAGCCATTTAGTCCCAAATTATCACACAAAGGCTTATATTAATTACAAGCTGTTTGGCCTATGACTCAGGCTTATTACTTCCTAACTCTTGCTATTAAGCTAACACATGATTTATTCATGTTGCTTGATATCTTTTCTCATTGCTCCCTGTGTGTCTTGCTGTCTTCTGTTGCACTGCTCTTCAGCTTCCCAGAACTCTCCTAGTTGGTTGCCCAACCTCAACTTCCTGTCTAGCTACTTTACCAATCAGCATTTTATTAAACCAATAGGAGTGACAAATATTTACACTGTATAAGAGTATTGTTTCACTATTGTATATGTGGGCCTGCCATGTAATGCTTTTATTATGATTGGGTACATTCCTTGCAACACTGATCACACTAATAACTTTAACAAGAAAGGGTGTTAGATTTTGTCAAAAGCTTTTCCTGCATCTAATGTGATGAACATGTGATTTATTTTCCTTCAGTTTGTTTATATGGTGGATTACATTGACAGATTCCCTATGTTGAACCATGTATGCATCTCTGGCATAAAGCCTACTTGGTCATGGTGAATATTTAAAAAAAAAAAATTGTCCTTGGATTTGCTTTGCTAGTATTTTATTCAGTATTTTTGCATCAATAGTCATAAGGAAGATTTTTCTGTAATTTTCCTTCTTAGCTGAATCTTTGTGTAATTTAGGTATCAGGGCAACTGGAACCTCATAAAAAGAATTTGTTAATGTCCCTTCTGTTTCTACTACATGGAATAATTTAAGAAGTAATGATATTAGTTCTTCGAAATTTTGGTAGAATTCTGCACTGAAACTATCTAGACCTGAGTCAGACTTTTAAGGATTGCTTCTATTTCCTTAGGGGTTATAGGTCAATTTAAATTGTTTATCTGGTCTTGATTTAATTTTGGTATGTATTACCTATCAAGAAAGAGGTCCAATTGCTGTTTTTGTTTTGTTTTGTTTTGTTTTAGGTTTTTCCAGTATTTTTTAGGTTATCCAGGTTTTTGAAATATGAGTTGATGATTCTCTGGATTTCCTAGTGTCTTTATTGTATCTACCCTCATTTTCATATCTGATTTTTTAAATCTAGATATTTTTCTTTGCCTTTTTGGTTATTTTGAATAAAGATTTGTCTATCTTGGTTTTCTTGACAAACGAACTCTTTGTTTCACTGATTCTTTGTATTGTTCTATTTGTTTATTTGTTGTTGATTTTAGCCCTGTGTTTGATTATTTTCTACAGTCTATTCCTCCTTGGTGAGTTTGCTTCTTTTTGTTCTAGAGCTTTCAGATATGCTGTTAAGTCAACAGTGTAAAATTTCCTCAAATTCTTTATGTAGGCATTTATTGCTATGAACTTTTCTCTTAGCACAGCTTTCATAGTGTCTCATTAGTTTAGACATATTGTGCATTAATTTTCATTGAAATTTAGAAAGTCTTTTAATTTATTTCTTATTTCTTTCTTGACCCAGTGGTATTCAGCTGAGAGCTGTTCAGTTTCCATGAGTTTGTAGGTTTTCTGTAGTTTATGTTGTTGAATTTTAACTTTAACCCATGGTAATTCAACAAAGTAGGGGGTCTTTCCAATTTTTTTGTGTCTGTGAAGATTTCCTTTATGACTGACCATGTGATCAATGTTAGAAAAGGTTCCATGAGATGCTGAGAACGACTTTAAGTATCTCTCCATTTAATTTGACGTTGACTGTGGGTAAAATGTTCTGTAGATGTCTCTTTGAGTCATAACATATGTTAGCTCCCTTATTTCTCTGTTAAGCTTCTGTCTGAAAAACCTATCCATTGGTGAGTGTGAGGTGTTGAAGTCTCCCACTATTAGTGTGGGGATTTTGATGTGTGATTTAAGCTTTAGTAATGTTTTCTTTTACAAATATGGTTGCCCTTGTATTTGTCTCATAAATGTTGAGATTTGAGACTACATCTTGATGTATTTTTCTGTTGATGAATATGAAATATTCTTATTCATTTCTTTTGAATGGTTTTAGTTTGAAGTCTATTTTGTTAGATTATAGGATAGCTACACCAGCTTGTTTCTTGAGTTCATTTGATTGGAAAATATTTTCCCAACCCTTTACTCTGTCTTTGAAGTTGGAGTGTAATTTTTGTTGTAGGCAACAGAAGGATGGATTCTAGTTTTGTGTCCATTTATATGAAACTGTGTCTTTTAATAGGCAAAATGAGCCTATTTATATTAAAAGATATCATAGACCACTGATTGTTAATTCCTGTTACTTTCTGGTTTTAGTAGTGGTAGTGTGTGTGTGTGTGTGTGTGTGTGTGTGTGTGTGTGTGTATGTGTACACGTTTCCCTTTTTGGAGGTTTTCTGTTATAAGATTATCTATCACCTGTGTTTTTCTAGGTGCAGCTAACTTCCTTGGGTTAGAGTTTTCCTTCTAGTACTTTCTCTAGGGCTGGATTTGTGGGTAGGTATTGTTTAAATCTGGTTTTGTCATGAATATCTTGCTTTCTCTTTCTATGGTGATTAAAATTTTGCTGGGTATAGTAATCTGGGCTGGCATCCATGGCCTCTTAGTGCCTGCAAACTTTTCTCCAGGATCTTCTGGGTTTTAAAGTCTACATTGAGAAGTATCGTGTGATTCTGATAGGTCTGCCTTTATTTGTTACCTGGCTATTTTACTTTTCAGCTCTTAATTATATTTATTCTGTATGTTTAGTGTTTTTATTATTATGTGTTGAGGAGCCTTTTTTTCTGGCCCACTTTATTTGGTGTCTTGTAAGCTTCATAGGCATGTCCTTCTTAAGGTTGGAAAAGTTTTCTTCTATGGTTTTGTTGAATATATTTCTGTGCCTATGAGTTGACATTCTTCTTCTTCTATTCTTATTATTCTTAAGTTTTGTCTTTTCATGGTGTCCCAGATTTCCTGGATGTTTTGTCTTAAAAAATTTTTGTATATAACATTTTCTTTGACTGATGATTCTATTTCCCCTATGTATCTTCAATGCCTGAGAATCTACCTTTTTTTATACTCTGCTGGAGATGCTTGCATCTGTAGATCCTGTTTACTTATCTAGATTTTCCATTTCCAGAATTCCCTTAATTTGTTTCTTCTTTATTGTCTCTATTTTAATTTTTGAGTCTTGAACTATTTTCTTCACCTGTTTGATTGGTGGTTTTTATTTGTTTTGTTTTCTTTAAAAGATTTATTGATTTCTTCTGATTTTTTGTTTGTCTTTTTCTTGGTTTCTTTAATGGAAAATTTTATTTCATATTAAGGCTTCTATTACTTTCATACATTTTTAAGTCATTTTCTTCTGCTTCATTTACGTTGGGATCTTCAGGTTTTGCTGTTTCAGGGCCATTGGGTCTTTGTAGTGCCATGTTGTCCTCTATGTTGTCTAATGTATTCTTACACTGAAATTTACTCATCTGTTCTTCCACCTGGAGTAGGTAGCCCTTGTACCTACACGGCTGCTCTACTCCTAGCTAGTATGAGTGGCACTTGTGCTTATAGAGACTGCTGATGTTGCTGAAGAGGGCTGTCATGGGAAGAATGCTGGAGTAGATATGGTTGGGCAAGACAGTGGGTCTTGTGGGAACAGAGACCAGTGGATGGCAGCAGTGGTGCTGCAGCCTCTCTGAATGTCTTTTGCCTGCTGACCAGCTTGTCATAGATAAAACATTAAATGTATTTTAAAAGATATTTAAAATTACTTACATATATATTTAAAACTACTTAAATTTACCTTTTCTATTTAAATATAAAAAGATTTTATTCTAGGCTTTAATGTAAAAAACATGGGAATCTCATTTCTCACAGTGATTTTTGGTCATTTTCTTTGTTGTTGTTGCCTGTGTGTATATATGAATGAGTGTTTGTGTACGTGTGTATGTGTATGTAAGTGTGTGTGTGTGTGTGTGTGTGTTGTGTTGGAGATCAAACTGAGCGCTAAGTAACTAACCACTCCACCACTGAAATATACCACAGTCTATGAGTATTGTCTTGAAAGTTGCAAAAAATTTTTACTATTATGATTCACTTCTAAATAGATGGATTTTCTTCACTTTTGTCACACAAATATTTGATTTAATAAACTTAATGCAAATCCAACAATTTTTTCCTCCTGTCATATTTATAAGACCATGACAAAGTAAAGAAAATGAACTATGAAGCTGAATTTCATAGAGAGGAAAATACTTTCCCAGGTGCATGAAGCTCAAGTAGGTTCAAGACCATCAGATGCACTTTACAAGAAACCATAAATGGAATTCATCATAATGAAAGGAATGTGAATGGATAGATAGGAGTAAAATATGAAGCTCATTATTAGATAAGAAACTCATATTCCTGGAAGCAGCATGACAATCCTTCACTCTTCAACACAAAGGCACAGAGTCAAAAACATTTTTGATAGTAATTTTAAAAACATTTGAAGTGGAACATCGGAAATATAATATATGACCTGGCATAGTGGTTATACATTTACTCCCAGCACTCAGGGTGCACACGCAGGGGGATCTCTGAGGGTAAGTTCCAGCCAGGCAACTGGTCTATTCACCAAGTTCCAGGGCTACAGAGAGATAGAGAGGCCCTGATTTAATAGAGAATGTGTGGTGAACATATGGGACTTTATTTCAAAGTTAAGTTCTTATCATTTTTAAATAGCCTATAACAACTATAAGATGCTGCAGGTAGCCATTGTCCTTACACACAAAAGTTCAAAAGCTAAAGATTCATAGCATACCACAAGGGAAAAGGTTCTAATCACAGAGAAAACTATAGAGGGAAAAATAAAAGAAGCCACAGCATAATTCAGATGATGACAGTATAGGACATGAAACCAGTCATTTACAGTAGCACCCCAAAATTAAAATGATTGCGTAATCTTAACTAAGGAGGCAAAAGACCTATACATGCAAAAATCATAAAATATTCATTAAAGCTAATGAGGAAGATGGATGTGTGGGGGGTCATGATTTAGAAGTGTTATTATGTAAATGGCCATACTCCCTAAAGCAGTACACAAATTCAGTGAAGCTCCTCAAAGTCTAGTGATATTTTTCCTATAAATAATAAATAAATAAACAACAATTAAAAAAAAACAGAGCTGGATGTTCAGCACATTAGGAGAAGGCTTGCATGGCATATGGACTTGGACACACACACACACACACTCACACTCATACTCACACACACACACATAAAAGGGCAGGTAGGAAGGAAGCAAGAAGGGAAGGAAAAAATGTGTATGAAAATTTAAAGCTCACTAAATAACCAGTGCAGTCCTGAACATAAGAAGCAAAGGAGACACATTATCTGATTCAGAAAACTTCAAAACTCTGTTAAACAGTCTGGGGCTCTGAAGATGGCTCAGGAGGTCAGGGTGCTTTCAAATATATTGATAGAAAATCAGGTAGGTAGATAAAAACAAAGCAAAAATGTGTGTACCATTGGGTTTGATGTTACCTGATGCTTTTCTCAGCCTTTGGTTGGATGGACACTACTGGTCTGTTAGTGCATTCCAGAACAATTTACCTATTAGTCACAAAGGGCTTAGGTCAAACACAGAGTGAGGAAAGAATGGCTGCTACAAGGGATCCCCTTTCCAAAAGAAGTGGCTTCACGGTTACATGATGTTATCATCCTGCTACAACTTCCAGAATAATGATGAATAGAAATGTTAAAAAGCAGTGTGGGGGGGTCCTCAGCCAGGTGATGGTAGAGCACTCCTTTAATCCCAGCCCTTGGAGGGCAAAGGCAGGAGGATCTTTCTGAGCTTTAGGGTAGGGTTAGGGTTAGGGTTATCTAACTCTGATCTACAGAGTGAGTTCCAAGAAAGGGCCTCCAGCTTTTCACTGTTCTTGTTTATTTGTTTTGATTTTGGTTATTTGTTTTATGGTTTTCTTGTAGGTGCTGTTTTCATATTGAGAGAGTACCCTTCAATTCCTACTTTTGTGTTTTCATTAATAAACATTATTAGACTTTTATAAATTTCTTTTCCATATATATATGGAATAAAGTACTTATTTATTCTGTGAATTATATATATTCTCTGAATTTTTGATATTTAGCATACCTTCATCATGGCCATGATGTATGATCTTTTATATGTTTATGGGGTTCAATTTGCTGGTATTTTATTGATACCTGTACTTTCTATTCATTCACTATCCATTTTAGTTATCAGGTTATTTCTAGTCTCATACAAGAGGTAGAGAAAAGTTCTTTCTCTTCTGTATTTTCAGTAGTTGTGACATTGAGACTAAATTTTCTGCCTACAGTCCTGCACCCACACATTCTTCTGTCTATGTCTCCTTCACCTCCATGGCTCCCTCCCAACTTTCCTAAAGCAGCCCTTTCAAAGCTTTGCTGTTGTTTAATCCATCTAAGACTCTATATCTTCTTTCCTGGATGCCTCTTAGTCTTCATTGCTGAATTCATTCTTAACTAAGGAAAACTCCCAGGTTCTCTCCCATGTAGCTTGTCACCATTTCTCGGTTCCTTCTTCTCTGGCTTTGAAAACCTGAACTTCCTCAGGCTTTGACTCTGTTCTCTCTTGGTATCACTTTTCAGGCCTCTTTTATTACATAGTGTGTTGGGTTTCTACCACCAGCTCCTGAGAACAGAATGTATTCTTCTTTTCTTACCTCTCTTTTGAGTAACAAAATTACATATCCCAAGATATTTTGCTACCTGGGTTTTTCACAAGCTTCTCAGTGATGCCCCAACTGAACCTCATGCTTACCTCTAAGTTTCTCTTTGCATTTTGTAATCACTACTTTACTAAATGGCCCTTATTACATGCACCATTAAAGAGCATCCGTTTTCCTGTTACAGCTTATTTTCCAATTTCACAGCATTTTCACTTATACTTTCTAATTTTGTAAATTTTCCACTACCTTCTATTTTCCCTTTAGTGGCAGAAAGATAACATCTTTGGAAAATGTAAATGCTTGTCCATACAACACCTACTTAAAACCTTTTAACATTCTATTCATTGCCAATATAAAATTGTTCCAATCTGGTCCAGAAGATCCAGGATTGCAGTGTTCACCCACTTCTCGAATCTCATTCACATTTTTCCTCCTTTGGCATAACTCAACCACAGAGGTCATTTTTCAGTTCTTCAAATTTCTAAACTTCTTTCTGCCACAGAAAGTTTGCATCTGTGTGGAAGCACCTTGTCTTTCTGTCTTTCTTTCTTTGTTCCTTTTTCTTTCCCTCTGCTTTTTAAACTTCAGTGAAAGTGTTAATTTCTCAGCCAAATCCATTATTGATTCCTTCAGACTAAGGTTATTACTCAGCCATAGCCTGTGAAAGAACTGTCACTGAACCATGAGACTTCCCTGAAAAATCTCATATTCCCAACTCTATAAATTAAGTATCTGTATATGATCTGGATTTTTCCACAGTACTCATTGCATCCATCATACGTTCTGAAGTGTCATCTGCATTGCCTAATTTATAACTAAGTCTGTCTAATATATAATGAAATTTGTCTCAACAAACAGAATTGTTGGCCCCATCTGAGATAGGTAATGATTAAATGAATAGATGTGTGATTCTCTTTGTACAGGCTTCAAACCTTACCTGTTGGAGAGAATAAGTTCACATACAGCAAAAGTATTCCAAAGAATGTACAAAGATTGATGATTTCAAAACCATGCAGTTCTGAAGCATTCAAGTTCAGAATAAAAAAAAAAAGTGATATATACAACTGCTGACCTTTTACATGAAGTAATTATATGGTACTGACTGAGTGAGATGCAAGGGAACTGAATTGACTTGATGACTGACATGGTGTGTCAACTACAGAAATACAGATGCAGAGCGGGGAGGCATTCAGATATGGCAATAAACTATAAGGGAACTTGTACTCGGAAATAATGTTGATTTCTGTGAGAAAGAGCTCTGTCGAGAGTTACCACGAAAGAAGAAACTGGGTCTGGAACTGAAGGAGGCTGGAAAGGAAAAGCCTTATCTATGAAAATGCCATCAGTTAATGAGCCTCCCTATAACATGTGCACCCTTTTCTCTTCTGTGTGGCTTTTACATTTGGACAATTGACTAATATAGAGCTTTGTCCCTTTACAGAGCTGACTCATGAGTCATGTCTGTACTTGCCACTTTCCCACTCTATTAGCTTCTGTCTCTGGAGACTTTTTGGCTCGTCTTTAACCTGGATTTCAGCTTCTTCCTTTTCTCTTGCACTGATTTTTGGCTCAGACCATGTCTAGCTATGCAAAGCAGGTAAGGGAATACTCTCAAGAGACCATTGTGTGTTTCCACAGTTCTTCTTCTAGAAAAATCCTCATCCTTTGCTAATAACTGGAAAACTGATTATCTTTAAGCTAGAAGTCCAAGGTCATGCTTTCCAGTTTAAAAGATTTCTTCATTTTCTCCAGAGGGCAGAGGTAGTTGCTTCATCTTTCATACACTCACCCTCTAACTGCATTCTATTGATGTTTCAGCCACTCAGCCAAACTCTGTCTCCCACTAAATCCTTGGTTGTTTGAAAAAAATCTCATTTTTTCTTGTATCATATTCCTTTCAGCTTGTTGTAGAGATTAAAAGGAAAATGATTGTAACACATTGTTACATATATTTAACACAGTGCCTGGTACATGGCATTGCTATGTCTCCTTCTACTCTGTAAACTAATGCTTTCTACTCCTTCTCTAGATGGACCCCACCCTTTTCTTTGTGGCCAAAAACATCTAGGAATCATATTTTCCTTAGTCAAACCAGAGGAAGAATTTGTCTCCTTCTATCTGGAGACCCAAAACATTATAGGAAGTACAAAGGAGTAGTTCCTACCCAATGTGTCATACAGAATGATGATTTTGCCTGGTCACAGCAGTTCATGATGCCACCTTGCTCCACAGATTCCATTTTGCCTGTGTGACACAATATTTCTCAGGATATACTATGAAAAGCCTTCAGTGATATCAATAGATTTAATAATCGGTGAAGTTATATACTGAAATATTTCAGGTTAGTTTTATTAACAAATTTTTAATGTGCATCTATAACACCTATTTGAATAACAATGCATTAAGAAGAAATTACTCCCAGGCATGATGTCACACATTTTTAATCCCCGTATTTTGGAAGTAGAGGCAGGCAGATCTCTATGAGTTCAATGCCAGCCTGATCTACAGAGTTCTAGAACAGCCAGGCTACACAGAAAAATCCTGTCACAAAACACATAATGAACAAACAAACAAAAAGATGAGACTCAAGAAGGAATTGCCGTTATTCCAATGAGATTTCTTCCTTTGAGAGAAACTAATAGTTTGAGTTCATATTTATGAAGATTTTACTTTGACTTGGATAATTTGTAGTTCCTCCCTGGCTATAACTTCTCAGTTTAGCTGATCTTCAGTCCATTAACTACTGTGATAGAGTGAATTTAGACTGATTGTCACTTTGCTGACAGGTGGAAGTTGAGCAAAACAGGGGTATTGCCAAAAGTCAGAAATGCAGAAACAATGAGCTTGCTAACTGTGGCAGCTCAGATCTTCCCAGGATTATACAAATTCTTTCAAAATTTTCCCTTAAGAAGGACTCAGTTTTTATTTTTATTGAGTCTGCCTGCCCTGCCAATCCGTTGTCTCCTTTTAAATGGTCTCTCCTTCCCAGCTTATCTCCAATCAGAGCTATTGAATTTATGTAAAACCATCTTATGCTGAGAACTTTGAGTATTCTTCAAGCTTTGGAAGAATGTGGTGCCACAGAGCAAGGCTGACCAGAGCCTCACCTGGCTGCTGCGATTGATATACATAAGCTTTTGACTCCCCACACCCACATCTTTGTCCTTTCCCTATGTAATACTGAAACTATTGTCAATATGACAGAGACTTCTCTAAAATGTTTGGGGAAGTGAAATTGAAATCATATTCTTGAATGTGAAATGTCCTCTCACAAGCTGCTGTGGTTGGACAGCTGGTCTCTAGCTGGTACTGCTGTTTTGGTAGGCTGTAAAACCATCAGTGGGTGTGGTTTTGTACTGTAAGTTTAAACCTGTGAGGGTCTTATTCTGCACCTCTCCTGGTCCTTCACTCTGCTTCTGCTTAAATATAATGAGGCAGCTGACTGTTGCACAGTCCTGCCACTGTAAGCAGAGCCACTGAAGCCATGTCTTCCCTGCCACAGCAGATTGTTACCCCGACACCATAAGATGTTAATAGAGCTGCCTGCCCTTAAGTGACCTTGTCAGACATTTGTCATAGCTACTAGAAAAGTAACTCTCTCTCTCTCTTGCTCTCTTTCTCTCCCTTCCTCCCTCCATCTCCACCCTCTTTCCTCCTTCCCCCATTGGACTCTACATAGAAGATGCAGAGATTTGGTAAAAAAAAAAAAAAAAAAAAAAAAAATCCCCCAAATCAGTCATGAAACAGCTTTAGCCAGAGACTTCATCCCTATGATGCATCCCTTACAGCCCAAGAACAGATTTTCCCTCTGAGCAGGAAAATAAACATAGAAACATGGCAGTAGTCTCTAAGAATACATGACCTAAAGAGAAAAAAAAACCCCAAAACTAGCAATTCTTAAGTATCTGTATCTGTTCAAACTGAAAACATAAGCACCAGCAGCCTAAGGTTATAGAGAAGAAAATTATCTGTTAGTTTTTAACTCTTCTTCTTTTATCTCACCAAAACGAAATATATAAAACACACAATAGTAACTAGATTCTGCATTAATTTCAACAGTTGCCTAATGCATTATCCTCATTAATAACAAAGTACAAAGGGCTTGGTGTGTGACCCTTATGCTACCTGGACAGCAGCCAGTCCTCTTGGAAGGCTGGGGAAGCAAGGAGAGATGATAACTCCCCTGCTTGTGGATGCTGTGAGGCCTTTTACTTATTCACCTCTGACCTCTATCCCTCCTGACAGGGAGAGGAGTTACTGGCAAGAGTGATGTAATTAAATGAAAGGTTCAGAAGGACTTTGAGAAGAGAAAGAACTAGGAACATCAACTTTTCCCTTTAATTAACTAATGAATGCCGAGTCATTTTTATTGATACAGAGCCTTGTTCTTGCCACTCTTTGTGACTACAGAACTGCACATTATTGGAAGGAAGTATGCTCTTAATCCTTCATTCCACACTGAAGATTCTCCATGATCTGGATTTAACACAGCCATACAAAATCCTTACCAACTATACTTTGATATGCCCTCTGCATTTTGGGTCAGTCCACCTTAGCCCAAGTCTTTGAAAAGAAAAACCTGAAGCAAAATTTTATACTGATGTTTCATTAATGAATACAAAGGAATACAAGACACACACACAAAGGTGAGGAATGACTGGGAAAAGGCTCTTTCACATGAAAGTGTAGTCAGCTCAGCAGTGGTGAGAGATAAATCTAGACTCCTGAAAGAAATGGACTCAGGTCATTGACATGGGGAGGAACACCAGGAGCTCTCTATTCTTCTAATGCTTCCACCATGGCCTGCTTTTAGTCACTCTGCTGCACTAACAAAACTAACATAAGGCCAATGAGAATGAAGAAGTCTACTGAGCAGTTTATTGTGTATTTCACAAAACACTAAAAAGACCAGCATGTTGATGCTACCTTAAGACTATGTTACAAAAGAGAATGGGAGAAGGAATAGAGCCATGGAAAGGCCAACCTACAGCATGTCAAAGTTCCAGTGGATGACTCTCGTTCTCTAACAGTGACACTATGTCTGCCACTGGAGCTGCTTTTCAGTGGTCAAGGCTCCCACATGTCTTGTGAGCAGAGGGATAGGTCACCCTTTGCTCCAGACTGTATTTTCTTTCTTTCTTTTATTTTATTTTATTTTATTTTATTTTTTCCCTTTTATTATTATTATTATTATGAACAAAGAAGTTACACTTTCTAACCTTGTATATCCTTATTCAAGGTCCCTACCCTCCCACCACATCAGGTCATTCTTTGTTCTCCACAAATCCCCATCCCATCCCTGGACAGGCTGCAGGCAGTCCCATGGTCCTACTGCCCCAATATTGCTTGGATCAGTCTCCACTCCTGGCATATGCAGTTTTCTCCCCACTCCCTCAAGAGTGAGTCAGGTGTTCCTCTAGGTGGAGTGGGATCCAAGGAGTTAGACCAGGGTGTTTCTGTTCCCAAAGCTGTTCAGTGGTAGTGGTTTGCAGTTTGGGCATGCTTTGCTTTTTTCTTGTTTGTTTGTTTATGTGTTTAGAGTCCACTAATGAGTGAATACATCCCCTGCTTATCTTTCTGAGTTTATGATATCTCACTCAGTAGGATATTCTCCAAATCCATTCATTTGCCTGCAAATTTTAGGATATCATTATTTCTTACTCCTGAGTAGTACTCCATTGTGTAGATGTACCACAGTTTGTTAATCCATTCTTCATTTGAGGGACATCTAGGTTGTTTCCAGATTCTTGCTATTACAAATAAAGCTGCTATGAACATAGTTGAGCTAATGCCTTTGGAGTGTGACAGTGCATCTTTAGGTTATACACCCAGAAGTGGTATTGCTGGGTCCTTGGGGAGATTGATTCTCAATTTTCTGAGAAACCGCCATATTGAATTCCAACGTTGCTGAACAAGCTTACACTCCCACCAACAATGGAGGAGTGTTCCCCTTGCTCCACATCCTCTCCAGCATAGGCTATCCTTTGTGTCTTTTATCTTAGCCAATCTAACAGGTGTCAAATGGTATCAAAAAGTTGTTTTGATTTTCATTTCTCTGATGGCTAAAGAATATGAGCACTTTTTCAGGTGCCTTTCAGCCATTTGTAATTCTTCTGCTGAGAATTCCTTTTTTAGATCTGAACACCATTTTTTGATTGGATTATTCAAGGTTTTGGGCTCTAGATTCTTGAGTTCTTTATATATCTTAGAGATCAGTCCTCTATCACTTGTAGGGTTGGTGAAAATCTTTTGCCATTCTGTAGGCTGCCGTTTTGTCCTATTGACAGTGTCCTTGGCTTTACAGAAGCTTCTCAGTTTCAGGAGATCCCACTTATTGATTGTTGATTTTATTGTGTATGCCACTGGTGTTATATTTAGGAAGTGGTCGCCTGTGCCAATTCGTAGAAGTGCATTTTCCACTTTCTTTTCTATCAAGTTTGAAGTGGCTGGGTTTATGTTGAGGTCTTTGATCCACTTGGATTTGAGTTTTGTGCAGGGAGACAGGCTAAGATCTATTTGCATTTTTCTACACACTTCCATCCAGCTATGCCAACACCATTTGCTAAATATGCTAACTTTTTTCCATTAAATATTTTGGGCCTCATTGTCAAAGATCAGGTGTTTATGGGATTTTGGGTTAATGTCTGGATCCTCAATTCCATTCCATTGATTCACAAGTCTGTTTTTATGCCAGTACCAGGATGTTTTTATTACTGTAGCTCTATAGTATAACTTGAAGTCAGGGATGGTGATACCTCCTGAGGTTCTTTTGTTGAGTAAAATTGTTTTGGCAATCCTGGCTTTCCTTTATTCCAAATGAAATTGAGTATTGTTCTTTCAAGGTCCAAAAAATATTGTGTTGGGATTTTGATAGGCAGTGCATTGAATCTATAGATTGCCTTTGGTAGAATTGCCATTTTTACTATGTTGATCCTACCAATCCAGGAACATGGGGGAGCTTTCCATTTTCTGATATCCTCTTCAATTTCTTTCTTCAGTGATTTAAAATTTTTGTCAAATAGATCTGTTACTTCTTTGGTTATAGTTACTCCAAGGTATTTAATACTATTTGCAGCTTTTAGGAAGGGTGATGCTTCACCTAAGAAATGACCCTAACTCTAACCTTATTTCTTTTTCAGCCCTTTTATCTTTAGTGTATAGAAGGGCTACTGATTTCTTTGAGTTAATCTTGTATCCTGCTACATTGCTGAAGATGTTTATTAGCCGTAGCAGTTCCTAGAAGAATTTTGTGGGTCATTTATGTATACAATCATATCTTCTACAAATAGAGATAGCTTCACTTCTTCTTTTCCAATTTATATCCCCTTAATCTCTTTTCGTTCTCTTATTGCTTTAGCTAAAACTTTCAGAACTATATTGAATAGATAAGGGGAGAGAGGTCATCCTTGTCTAGTTTCTGATTTTAGTGGAATTGCTTTGAGTTTTTCTCCATTAAGTTTGATACTGGTTGTCGGCTTCATGTAAATCACCTGTATTATATTTAGATATTCTCCCTGTATTCCTGTTCTCTCCAGGGCTTTAATCATAAGGGAGTGTTGGATTTTGTCAAAGGCTTCTTCAGCATCTAAGGATATGATCATGTGGTTTTGTTCCTTTAATTTGTTTATATGACAGATAACGTTTACGATTTTTTGTAAGTTAAACCAGGCCTGCATTTCTGGGATGAAGCCTACTTGGTCATGGTGAATATTTTTTATACATTGTTGTATACGGTTTCCTAAAATTTTGTTGAGAATTTTAGCATCTATATTCATGAGGGAAATTGGTCTGTAATTCTCCTTCTTTGTGTGTCTTTGAGTGGCTTGGGTATTAGGGTGATTGTGGCCTCATAAAAAGGATTTGGCAACATTCCTTCAGTTTCTACTGTGTGAAATAGCTTGAGGAGTAACGGTAGTAATTCTTCTTTGAATGTCTGGTAGAATTCAGCACTGAAACCATCTGGACCAGGGCTTTTATTTTTTGGGAGGCTTTTATGACAGCTTCAATTTCCTTTAGGGTTTTAGGCCTTTTTAGGTAACTAATCTGATCTTCATTTAGTTTTGGTAGATGGTACCTGTCCAGAAAGCTGTCCATTTCATCGAGGTTTTCAATTTTTGTGGAATACAGATTTTCAAAGTATGATCTGATAATTCTCTGGATTTCCTGGGGGTCTGTTGTTATGTCCCCCTTTTCATTTCTGATTTTTTGATTTGAACACTCTCTCTCTGTTTTTTGATTAGTTTGGCTAAGGGCTTATCTATCTTGTTGACTTTCTCAAAGAACCAACTCTTACATTCATTGTATTGTTCTTTTTGTTTCAATTTTATTGATTTCAGCTCTAAGTTTGATTATTTACTGCCATCTACTCCTTCTAGGTGAGGTGAGTTCACTTCTAATTGTTCTAAGGCTTTCAGATGAGCTGTTAGGTCTCTAGTGTGAGATTTCTCTAGGTTTTTTATGTAGGCATCTAGCGCTATGAATTTTCCTCTTAAGACTGCTTTCATTGTGTCCCACAAGTTTGGATATGTTGTAGATTCATTTTCATTAAATTCTAGGAAGACTTTGATTTCTTTCTTAATTTCTTCCTTGACCCAGAGATGGTTCAGCTGTGTGATGTTTAGTTTCCATGAGTTGGTAGGCTTTCTTTGATTTTTGATGTTGTTGAACTCTAACTTTAGGCCCTGGTGGTCTGATATGTTACAAGGGATTATTTCCCTTTTTTTGTATCTGCTGATATTTGCTTTAAGACCAGTTATGTGGTCAATTTTGGAGAAAGTTCCATGAGGAGCTGAGAAATATGTATATTCCTTTGCATTTGGGTGGAAGCTTCTGTAGATATCTATTAAATCCATTTGCATCAAAACCTCTGGTAGATTTCTTATTTCTCTGTTGAGTCTCTGTCTGGTTGACCTATCCAGGGTTGAAAGTGTGGTATTGAAGTCTCCCACTATTAGGGTGTAAGAATTGATGAGGGATTTGAACTTTAGCAGTCTATCTTTTACATAGGTAGGTACCCGTATATTAGGGGCATAAATATTCAAGATTGAAATTTCCTCTTGACAAATTTTCCTGTGATGAATAAGTAATGACCATCTTGGTCCCTTTTAATTGCTTTTAGCTTAAAGTCTATTTTTTTAGAAATTAGGATGGCAACTCCCGCTTGTTTCTTAGGACCATTTGACTGGAAAATCTTTTCCCAACCCTTCACTCTAAGCCTGTGTCTGTCTTTGTGGTTTAGGTGTGTTTCTTGTAGGCAACAGAAGGATGGCTTCTGTTGTTGTATCCATCTTATTAGTGTGTGACGTTTTATAGAAGAGTTTAGTTCATTGATATTAAGGGATATTAGTGATCATTGATTGATATTTCCTGCCATTTTTTGGTGGTAACTTGTTTGTATTTCCTTTCTCTGGAGTATTCTTCTGTGGAATTATTGATTGTTTGTGGTTTCGTGGGTGCATCTGTGGTCCTTAGGTTGGAGTTTTCCCTCTAATACTCTCTGTAGTGCTGGATTGGTAGATAGATATTGTTTCAGTCTGACTTTGTCATGAAATATCTTGTTTACTCCATCTATGGTGATTGATAATTTTGCAGGATATAGTATTCTAGTTTGGCAGCCATGCTCTTTTAGCATTTGTATAACTTCTGACCTTGTAGCTTTCATCGTTTCCATTGAATAGTCAGGTGTTATTCTGATGGGTCTGCCTTTATATGTAAGTTGGCCCTTTTCTTTTGCAGCTCTTAAAATTTTTTCTTTGTTCTGTATGTTTTGTGGTTTGATTATAATGTGGCACGCTGACTTTTTTGGGGGGTCATATCTACTTGGTGTTCTGTAAGCTTCTTGTATCTTTATAGGCATTTCCTTCTTCAGGTTAGGGAAGTTTTCTTCTATGATTTTATTGAAAACATTATCTGTGTCTTTGACCTGGTATTCTCTTTCTTCTATTCCTATTATTCTCAAGTTAGGTCTTTTCATGGTGTCCCAGATTTCCTGATCATTTTGAGTTATGGCTTTTTTGGTTTTAGTATTTTCTTTGAACGATATATCTATTTGAGCTACTGAGTCTTGTACTTCAGAGATTCTATCTTCTATCTCTTGAGCTCTGCTGGTTATGCTGGTATCTGTCGTTCCAGCTTTTTTCTTCAGATTTTCTATTCCCACCTTTGCCTCATTTTGTGCCTTTTTTATTGCTTCTATTTCAGTTTTTAGTTCCTGGCATGTTTCTTTCATAGATTTGTTCTTCTCTTCCAATTTTTTGTTTGTTTTTTCTTCTATTTCTTTAAGGCATTTTTTCATATCTTCTTTGAGAGCTTTGATGATTATCATAAAGGAATTTTTGGTGTTGCTTCTTTTTGTTTCCTCTTCATTGCTCAATTCACATCTTGTAGTTGTAGGACTGCCACTTGCTTCTGGAGTTATCTTGTTGTTCTTTACATTATTATATATATTTTTGCACTGGTGTCTGCCCATGGCTTCAGTGGTTCACGATTAGGTGTCTCCTAGTCAGTTGTAGCACACGGGCTTGTATGTCTCCTGTCACCTCCAAATAAAAGGTCTGCTCAATCTCTACCTCGTCTCTGGGCAGGGCACTGGATTTCAAGTCTTCAATCCTTCTCTGATTGATCAGTTGGAGGAAGGTGGCCTTGCAAATTCCCTCAGTAACAGCTGGTGGGACCCTGGCAGACCTAGTTTATCTCTGTCTGCTACAGAATGTGTTGGGGACAAGGACCACAGACAGCCCCTGGTCCCAGAACCAGAACCCGACTGGAACACAATTTTCCCTGGCAAGGATTCAGGTACTGGGGCCTGGTGAACCCACCTCACCTTTGGGCGGTGTCTGAGACTGTCTTTCAGAGTCCTCAGTCCTTATCTGTTTGATCTGTTTGAGGTGGATGGTCTTGCAAAGTCCCTCAGCAGCAGCTAGGGGGACCCTGGCAGACCTAGTTTATCTCTGTCTGCTACAGAGTGTGTGGGGACAAGCTCCACAGACAGCCCCTTCAGACTGTATTTTTAAAGATGTTTGAATAAAAGTCAACCTCAAACGTCAGAAAGAGTGCCTTCTTCTCAGACAATCAGTAGGTTTGTTTCTTGTTTAGAATAAGAAAGATAATATGCTTCACCAAGCCAAAGATCTAGGAAGACGGGGCCCATTTTAAAAGATTCAGGTGCATAACCTTGAGGCTCCTGTCTTGTAACACAGCCACTAGGCAGGTAGGTATCTCTTGGCTGTCTTGCTATTACCCTTAGTGAATGAAGGCTGGGAAACTGATGATGCTATTTATGTTTTGACTGTTGTTACCCCTGTAAAAACAAAGCAAAGAACAAAAATTACTCCATTAGTCTCCTAATTCCTGGGTATTACAATTTCTGTCAACATTCATGAAATGTGGCATACTAACGTATTGACTAGCAAGTAGAGGCTTATCAGGTCCTTCCAAGTCCTTGACTCTTGACACACAAACAAGTATGGAAGTTAAAATCTGGTTGAAGTTATACAAGTCTTGTCCCATCTACTGTCCAGTTGTTTATCAGAAAAATTCTGGTTAACAATCCTGATAATTAAAGATAAAATCTAGTTACAAAATTTTGAGCCAAATTTAAAATAATCTTTAATTACATATTGACAGGGATGGACATTGGTTAAGACCATTCCCTGGAATTCCCAGCAAGTAGTAATGAGACACTGTATTAGTGTGGTAGGGGATTTTAAGGACAAAGCTATACAGTCGTTGTATTTCCCAGTTGGGCTTTGTACAAATCTCAGCATTTCTGGAAATTACCTGATCTTCAGACAAGTAGAGATTACAGGTTAATTCTGGGTCTTACAAGATCTCTGATCATGGCTCAGATCTTTTGCTTCTGGAATATGACATTTTGTAAGAGATGCAGTTTCAGATGCTTAAGTTGGTCACCATGACTTCATTTATCTAAAATGTCAGAGAATTAATGTCAGTTTCTGCAATTGGATTACATAGGTTGTATATGTGTTTCCCTGTGTCATGAATCTTAAGGTTATTATATAAACACGGCAGACCTACTTAGAGACAGATTTAAAACTCATCTATTTCTATACATGCAGCTTCTGAGAGAATCTCATTATCCCACAAACTCATTACATGACCTACTTCAATTGTAGCATCTCCCAGTGATGAAGGATCATATTTATGTCTGTTTAGTAAAAATATTTGGCATCAATTATTTCTAAGTCTGTTTATAAACATAGATCTGACTTATTATAAAAATAAGCTAACACCTCTATGTATATACAATTAGTTCCACTAACCTCTACAAAGGACAGCCACATGACAACATAAGTTAGAGACACATATTAGTAGTCACAAATATGTGTGTGTGTGTATGTATATATATATATATATATATATATATATATATATACACATACATATGCTGCCTACTTCCTCCAGACTGAAGAATTTCTTTATGGTATAGAGCTCACTATACTCACAAAAATTTTTACAGTAACTCTTAAGAAACTTACAAGACTCATAAGCAATAAATACATATATTAACCAAGCTAAATTTGGGTAGAATTTTTATTTGGTATGTCATTTATGCTCCATTTGAGGTGAATGGATGTAGGTTTGTGGCTTCCCATAAATTATCAAGATTTTAATTTGGGTCTGTAATTTTCTACTCAGGTTGTTTTAATACCTGATTCATAGTATCCACTCTAAATACATTGGCTGATGGCAGTCACAGGTCTTCAAAAGACAACAGGTATAGTCCAGTTCTCAGTGTGCTCTTTAATTTAGATTGTTTTCTTCTGATAAGCTGCAAGGTCAGTTTTCTGACAGGAATCTACTCTTTTCTTTTGTCACAAAAGACCTGTCAATTTTACATTTATTTTTCTTTTGTATCTCTCTCAATTTGATAATTACAGTCACTGGAATAAGGATCAATTTGTTGGCTTGATTTGTGACAAAAATCTCACTGTTTAGCTCAGGCTGGCTTCAAACTCATTATACATGTGAAGCTGTCCTTCAGACTCTCTTCAGTCTCCTGCCTCATCCTCCCAAGTGTTAGCTTACAGGTTTGTGCCACTATGCCTGACTCTAAGCCAATTAAATAGACAATCATACACTTCTCAGAGGCTGTCTATCTGAAGTTTATTCTACGCAACCATAAGTGAATAATAATTGTGACTGTGGTAAGGGCAGTTATGGCCACTCTGCTTAGGGACTAATGGGGTGAGTCCCTATATCCAGAATGGGTACTAAAGTCTGAGTGTTTGAGTCATTTCTTCAGGTAACTGCCTGAAGCCGGGATAAACCAGAAGCTGCAAAGCTTGCCACATTCGAATACTGTATTCAGGAGCTTGCGGTTATTGGGACAAAAGACAACAGGAAGATGGGACAGAAAAGAGAAATAAGTTAAAAGATAATTTTTCTTCTTTGCTGTCAACGTGTTTGCAGAAAATACAGAACCATGTAGGTCAAGTATATTTAATGATAGGAACTGTCAAAGCCCTTCCTACAAGATCAAAGATTTTTCAGTTGTTGCCAGGATGATCTTCTCCTTGAATTACCTTGGCATCTTTATAAAACAATCTAATCAATTGAATGTCTGCATAGCCTCTTTCATCCACTGACCCACTTCACTATGGCAACATGGCAGCCTTGAACACTGTGGATTTCTAGTAAGATAGGAAAGCTGTTTGCATCTACCAATGTTGTTACTTGTCCCTATTGGTTTTTTTTTTTTTGATAATTTTAGTGTTTGTTTTTCTATATTAATTATCAAGTTCTACCCCAAACCCTAACTTTTAGTGGAATTGTGCTGTATATAGAAATCAAGTTTGAGAAAACTGGCCTCTTAAAAAATATTTGTTTTTCAACTGGGGAACAAAGGGCAATTTTCTACTTCAGACTGTCTTCAGTTTCTATGAGCAGTCCATAATGGTGACATTCAGATTTGAAGTCTTGCTTATCTTTGACAAATTTCAGTTTAAAAAATATGGGCATTTTAATGCTACAATAAATGGTGTCAATTTAAAAAATTTTCCAACTGATTATGACTAGATAGAGATACAATAATTTATGTATCTTTACCTTATACTCTGTTCATGGCTTTTATTTTCAGTGTGTTTTTTTTTTTTTAGATTTCTTATAGTTTGTTCTTTAGACAATCATAGCATATATGTAATAAAAATTACTGTTTTGAATGATGCAACATAAAGTGTGGATAACAACTGGAAATGGGGGGAGTCCCCACATAGCCTCTTCTTCACAGGTACAGGGATATACTCTCACACCCAGCCCCACTGTTACTTATATTTACCCCATTTATATACTTCTTGGTTTGATTTGCTAGTATTTGGTTCGAGACCTCTTCATTTATCTTTATGACCTATATAGGTCACTGTTATAATTTTGATAGAATCTGCCAAGTTTTATATTTGACCCAGTACATGTTGGGAGAACCTTACCATGCTTTCACCTCCTATGCAAATCTTCAACACTTCAACTGTGGAAATTTAGTTTCATTGATGTCACTTGGTCTTTGCTTTCATTACCATAAAGTTCATGTCTACATTTATTTTAAAAGTCTGTTCTGAGTTTTTATATAGTTTTACTTCTCTATTGAGGACTCCCAACTGGCAATTCACTAAGACTATATATTTTGCTATAGGTCAATAATATATATGTAATACTTGCTTATAAAAGTCTAATGCCTGCTAAATTCATAATTTGGGCCATCCCACTAATTGATTCATTGATTCTTTTTTTTTTTACTTTTTGCATTTTTCTTTTATGTCTACTTTTTTACATCTAATAAATTTTAGTTCAGTGTTGGGGATTATAAGAACATTTTGAAGAATACATTATGCAATCTTAAGTAGACTTTCTTTCTTTTTCTTTGGCTCCGGCAGACAGCTGATTTTCTAGACATTTTCTATTTTACCAAGCCTTGTTTCAGGCTCTCAGACTATTTACAAGTTATTCATTGTGGAAGATCTCTTTCTAACAAAAGCCCTGGATGTGTGGTTCATTACTGTAAAAGTTCCAGTTGTTTCCAATTTAGAGGTATTTTTAATTAAGATCTTTTCACATACACAATTTTTAAAGAACATTTGGCGAAAAGTACACAATCAAAAAAAATCTTATGATTTTGGTAATAATTGCAAATAAATTCATATTTATTAACTGAACTCTCATGTTCATGTATATATTTAAATCATGCTTTATGAGATATTTGTTCCTTTTATAGTCTTCGGATAGTTCTTTGTATACATGCAAATTTGTAGAACTTTATGATAACAGTTCCGGTATAATAGAGATTGGGGAAATTTGCAGTAGTCCCCAACCTGTAAATTTTAAGAAGTCATTTTGTTAATGCTTCTGTTTTCACAGTAACCTATAAAACTAATAATAAAGATCACCAAGGGCATTGGAAGTGTGAGACAAGATGCCTCTGGAAAAGGAAATGAATTTACCTTGAAAATGATTGGTAGCATATTATTTTTTGTAATATTACTGTGACAGTAAGTCTGAGGTAGCATATCAGTTGAGGAGAGATTATAACAAGAGGATGCAGATTATAAACCAGAAGAAAAATACTGAGGAAAAAATTACATGGGAATAACTCCAAGGTGGGAGGGCAGATGGGTTACAGACTCCAGTGTAGTTGTAGAACAGTCAGAGTTGGGGTCCTAGTAAGAGAGGAGGAGATTGATGAAGAATCATAGTTCAAATAACAGTTCTGCTAATTGGCTCTCGGAGTTTGTGACTGAGATTTTATATCTGAATACTTGTCCACTCTGTTATGTTGTAGTTTATTCCCCATTGTGAGGTATTAAGAGGTTGGAAACAATTCAACTGCCTGGCTAGCACATCTAGAGGAGGGAGTGTTGGGAGGTTATTAGGTTTTGATAAGGCCCTCAGGATAAAGTTCCTATGATTAAACAGTGTTGACTGCATAAGAACAAGAAGAGAAAGACACTTGAGTGTGCATGTGTGTGTGCTCGTGCACATACACATAATTCACTTAGTTATGCTCTGCACTGCCTTGGGGCTAGGTCAGCAAGAAGGTTAATATCAGATACATTCATCTTATCTTGGATCAGATTGTAAGTAAAATAAACCACTTTACTTGGTCTGTGATGTAGTGCCATTAGCAGCAGGGAACTAAGATATGAAGTAAGGAAGTCAGAGATAAAGAGATGAAGTTTCCAGAAGGATTGTCTGTGGAGACACTGACATCAGTGAGGTACAGGATGGCAGGGCAGTGAGAAAGGCCTACACATTTCGAGGAGTGAGAGGTTTCACAGAAGTAAAGGTAATTGGCATGAGAGATACAGTGAGAGAGGAGCGTGAGCATTAAAAAAGCTGGAAGGACTTAAGCAGAGCCTTGGAACACATTCTGTGATGAGATGAAAGAAGATAAGAGTCTCTTTTAAGTCACTGGACTGTTGGTACTTAAACAGATTCTAATGTAGGAAACTTGTGAGGCTGCAAAATCTCCAAGGAACAGACAGTCTTCATTATGAATGGAAGGAAAAGGTGAAATTCAACAAGAAGCAAAAAGGATTTTGTGGATAATGGCTGATGAATTATACTGAAATAGATTGGCCAACAGTGCTACAAGGAAGTCTGGCTAAGACTCCTGAATGTCCGCTCACTGCTGTCAGCAGCAGGGACAGCCGCACAGCTCCTCTCCACTACCTACACTAGCCTGAAGGGTTCCCTCCTCTTTCAAGACCTCTCTCTATTCAGGTCTTCAAACCAGTATTCATGGCGTTGATGAATTTGAGAGTGAGCTGGAGATTAAGACATTTGTGACACAGATCTTAAACACAGGGATTAACACAAAGAGAGGAGTTCAGGAGAAGAATGAGACTTAGCTGAGCATGAGTATTGGCTTCTGCCAGAAGAGCTGTAATTAAGTAGTGACTTTGCAAAGATATTTGAAGCATTTGGGTGGCTCCCAAATTACAACTCTAAAGGCTGCTATGAAAATTTTCCACTTTATTTATTATAAATATTTTATTTTTAGATCATGTGTATATGTATGTCTGTATGTGGGTAGGTACATGTGACTGCAGGTGCCTGCAGAAGCTGGAAGAAGGCGTAAGATCTGCCCCTGAAGCTGAGGACTGACAGCTGCAATTTGCTTGGCTGCTAGAAAGTGAATAAAAGTCTTCCATAAGAACAGTGCAAGCTCTAAACCCCTAATCCATCTCTCTGGCCTCATGAGACTATATATAAAGTATATATATATACATATATATATCAGTACAGTTAAAAGTTAAAGAATTCTTTCTGTAAACAAAGCTGTTAATGAATTCATGAGAGTTGTTGATGTAGAAAAAGGAGCTAGATGTTCTAGAACATGAATAGCTCTAGAAACATGAAACTATACAAAACTTTGTCCCACAATTAAACACTGTTTATTTATTATCAATAGCAAGATGTCTTCTGGTGGCATCTGCACTTTCCGGTCTTTCTCAGATGAAAAGGCAGGTGAAGGTGTTATCTTCCCACCCCTCCCTTCCATGCTATTACCCACAATTCTTTTTATTCTGCTTTAGTGTGAAGGTTCATATGAAAATTCTTGGAGGCCTGACACAACAAATAAACATGAGCAGAATGCTGCATTTGATATCTTGGTCATAACCTTTTATACCTGAGTTATATTTCCTCAAAAGAGATATTCTAAATGGCTAAGGTACTTCTGAATGTGACCTGTATTTGGAGGCAGTGCCTTTCATAGGAAATTCATTTAAAATAAAAACATAGGAGTAGACTCACTCCTAATATGACTGGTACTTTTGAATAAGAATAAGAAATGTAGGCATAAAATAGAATAGACATATCACTTACATATACATGGAACACAGACTTAATCGCAACCCATGAACTGGGCAGACACATGAGATAAAGAGGCAGAGGCTTCAGAAGAAACTAGATTTTTATTCCTTTTGATACCACAGGTCTAGCTTGTAAGCCTGAAAAATATTTCTGTCATTTAACCCACCTATTGTATAATACTCTGATATCGTGTCTGGCAAAGAGAGGAGGACACACAATCTCATTGATGTGGGAAGAATATCCTATTTACAGCCTCATTTGGGAGCAGCTCTCTTATCTTTTAGGTAGATCTTCCCGCTGAGGCAGGAAGTATAGGTTGTCAAATGGGAGATCTGAATCTTTTCTGCTCTGTAACTTGACCTGCAGCCGTTTGTTCCTGTGTTGTCAAGGTCTAGAGTCATTAACTTATTTGTCCATGTTGTTTTCTGTTTGTCCCCGTTGATTTGTGATGTTTACTGATGATACAATTAGTAACCGTTCATTTCTAACAAATAGTTATTGAATGCTTATTATGTATGAAGCATTAGTCTAACTAATAGTCTGTTAGAATAGTCAACACAACAGATAAGTACTTCTGCTGTCATGTAGTGTATATTCTAGTTGCTTCAATATGTATAGTTTTATGTTTTCCAAGTAGATTTCTTATGATCATTTCCTACACTGTCCAGTTAATTTTGCCTTGCTTTTCTTTTCAGTGAGATAGGTACTGCTAGCCCATGCTGGTTTCAAATGTACAACCTGCTAACTCTGCCTTCTGTATCTGATATTGCATATGTCACCACACCCACTAACCTTCTTCAAGTTGAAAACCTATCATATCTTTTTTCAAAAGTAATTATTGGTAGCCATACTTCTTTGTAAATAAAAGTTCTGATGTGTTAACATGGCATTCAATTCATGACTTAACTCTAGTGGAAATATTTTTGGATCTTTTCAAACTTCAGGGATTGCAAAATTGACATTTTAAGATACTAAAATATGTGGTTACAGATATTAATCACACATTCATTTCTTATTAAAATCTCTAAAAAAATATCCATTTCTGTATGTTGTTTGCAGTCCTCTACTAAAGGTCATCTACCCTTGAGCTTGAATTGTTCAGATTTTGGCAGACACAGTGTGGGTATGAGTCACTGAAGGCAAGTTCAGCCATGCAGGGGGTTTCTAAATCTTCTACTCTAGGATCTGGGTGGGGAACCTAGTTTCTTTTTATTACTTTCTCTCTTAAAAGGCAGCTGTGTCTTTAAAAACTAGTTATGAATTTCTTTCTTGTTATTTGTTTCCATTTTTCTTCTGGCCAGAAATGTGGGTGTTTTAAAGGAAAGTAGAGCCGTGGCCGTTTGAATACCTCACTGAATTAGTCAGCTTCTAGACAGGAAACATGTTACAATCACCATGATTGAACTGAAAAGAACACAACTGAAAGACTGTTGAGAGGGGTGTTGTTGGCAGGCAGCTAGCAACAGTGGGAAGCCAGTCCACCCAAGCTCTGAAAGGCACTGGAAGAAAATGTGACCATTAGAGACCTAGGCCACATTGAAGCTATAAAAAGCAAAAACAAAAAAAAAGCTGTGGCTGGTGGGGCGGGGGGAGGTCAGATTAAAACTGTCATTCTTGTCCTCAGGCTTAACCTGCAAGGCCATCTTTTAAATTCTTTTATAAATTTCAGACCACAAAGGACGCATCCTTCATCATCCCCATCTCACCAGGCAACTGGTACACACTAGTTGGCTAAGCCCAGATTTATCTCCTATCCTAAGTCCTGCTCAGTGGGGGCTTCCAAAGACAAACCAAATCAACACAAAACTAACCCCCCCAAAACAAACAAACAACAACAACAACAAAAACCAAAAAACAAAACTATGTCCCTTTCTATCTCCACATTGTGCAACAGGCTCTCTTGTGCCTTTCTGCCGTTTTCTTAGTTGAAAAAACTTCTTCTCTCTGCCGAGCCTGCTGTTTGCCTTCGTATTTGTGGCTAGTGTAAGGATTCCTGGCACGTAGCAGCCATGTGGTAAACCCAACATGGCGCCCCGCAGAACATTATGTATGGATTGCAAGCCCCCAGGTGTGGCTATGTAAATCTATGCTCACCCTTTCTCTTAAAAGAAGACACCTCTGGCTGGAGAGATGGCTCAGTGGGGAAGAGCACTGGCTGCTCTTCCAGAGCTCAATTCCCAGCAGCCACATGGCAGCTTAATACTGTCTGTAACTCCAGTTCCAGGGAATCTGACATCCATGACAAAATACCAATGCACATGAAGTAAAATTTAAAAAAAAAAAAAAGAGAGAGAGAGATACCTCGTGAAGGCCAATCTCTTTTTTTTCCTCTTCTTTCCTCCCACATACCTGCTTGGTAACTCCTTGTATAAACTCTTGTGTGGCATCTGGTGGTGCATATTTATTCTCATGCCCCAAACCAACAGCTAGCTTTTCTAATCATTATTTAGGACATATCCATGGTTTATCTTCTTTTACCCACCCAATAAAATTCCTTATTTTGCTCTATATTTTTGGTCTCTATGTCTTTCAAAAATAATTGGGCTTTATTTCTTCTGAAATTAAATAGATTTTATGTTTAATGACTATAAATAATTTCAATATTAATCTAGACTTTGGCCTACTCAAAACCTAGTTAACTAGGTGCAAATCCTTCCTTACTCTCTTCTTTTATGGCACATCTTGACATCATATGGGGGCATCCATGACCTCCACTTTTCTAAAGCACCATTAAAAACATACATAGCTTAGTCTTTTTCTTACCTCTCCTGCATGCCTGCTTCAATATTGAGGACCTTGTATTTTCTTTGTGGGGTCTAGACCTATCTCTGCTGCCCAACCAATGGAACCAAAATGTAAATTTTGCCATCTATAGTCTCCAAATTACATTTAATAAGAGTATACATTTCTACAATTACATACATCTCTAACCCAAAATAAAAGTCCAGAGGCTGTTGCATTGTTAATTTTACTTGGCCTCATCTCAGTCATATGTACAAGAGTGGGAGCTCTTACGAATTTTCACAGCTTTCTAAAACTCACAAGGCAAATAACTACAATAGTAGGGAAGTTTCAGTAACATGGGACCAATTAGATCCACTTATAGCCTTCACACTTCAGACTTATCAGGCTATAGATTTACTTGTAATTGCATAAGCAAGAGCTTTTTATATCAGACTGAATAAAAAGCCTTTGTTTTTAAAGTACAGAAGTTTGATCAAGTATAACAAAATGTCCAAAAATATTATTAAACCCATCATAATGACTTTTAAAAGCAAGGAAACTGTGCTTTAGGAAACTAACTATGAGGCCTTGTTAGTAGGTTTTAAAAGATCTATTTTTATTGTATGTGTTAGTGTTTACCTGCATGGGTGTATGTATGTGTACCATATGCATGCTTAGAGCCTATTGAACCTAGAAGAGGGCATTGGATCCCCTGGAACAGGAGTTACAGACATTTTGAGCCACCATATAGGTGCTGAGAACCTAACCTATCATGATCCCCAGCAACAGCAACTGGATCTTTTAAAAACTAAAGCAACATTCTGGTCCTAAATGGTAAATTTTTAATACATGTCTGTGGGCCTGTGAGATGGCTCAAAGAGTACAGATGTTTGTACTCCCTGGAAACCAGTGGGAGGAAAGAATAGGCCCTTTCAAGTTTTCTTCAGGTCCATCATGGCTTGGGTAGCATATGGGAAGAAGAATGTAACACAGACTCTGTCATTTCTCTCTTCCTTCTGATTTTTATTACTTCTGGTCAAACTCAACAGAAAGCACAAAAAGCCCATGGTGGATATCTTCAAGGGTAGAACAAATGAATATAACTATGGATGTCTGTCTCTTAGGGTAGAGCTTGGCAAAAAAGTGGAGATAAATTAGGAAAAAGAAAAAAAAATATAAATGTTTTCTATAATTATAGAAAATTTCAAAACAGAACCATATATGGCAAGACAATTAAAAATATTCCCAAGCCTACTCTAGTATAATTTTCTTCTTCACTTAGTTTAAGAAGTGCTCTATTGGCTAATGCCCATTGTCTTGGCCAGTATTTAATAAAACTTGCTTCAATTTTGGCTCAAAAAAGTGCTTTATTATAGGAAAGTGATTTTTTTTTCTTGTAAAGGCTTTGATAGTACTTCAGATTTTGTGCTTAAAAGGCAAAATTCAAAAAAGGATTAGATATTTTTAGTTCATTTAAAAATGTACTATGTAAGCAAATGTAAAGAAGTCACTCAAATTCAATGGGTTGGATTTGGCCTGTGGGCAGCATTGTCAACCTCTAGTCCAATTCTGCTCTAATTTTCACTGAACTTTTGCTAGCCAATTTTAATGTCAAGTTAAAAACCATACCACTTCCTCCTGACCTCTCACCCTAGAATTCTGAGCTGAGATAGAACACCAGCTCACGCCAGTGGCTGAAGTGACCCAGTGAACTTTCAGAAGACTCTTGGATGAGATTAGAGTCCTGCAATCCTGCCGCAAACCTCGAAGTTTAGAAAAGAAACTGTCTTGCTACTGTGTTTCCACCACAAAGTGCCCTTTTCTTTTATCTTTGCTTATCTTCAGTTTAGTTTCATTGTCTGTTAGTGAGAGTGACCTCCCACTCAGGAAACAGAATACTAATTGCTACCCTGCCCTTTATGCAGTAAGCCCAGAGTAGCAGTCTGCCCCACCCGATTTGAGCTCACACCCATTCTTTAATAAACATGCATGGCTTGTGGACTAATGAACTGAGAGATAAGAGCAATGATGACACAGTTTAGGACAGGAATGTTCCCTTAGAAGGAAAAGACAGTTCCCAAAGAAAGTGAACGCTGTACCTTTTTCAAAATATATCCACACCAAAGCTTGCTTATTTCAGGGAAACACAAATGTCAGAATAGCCTGTTGGAACAATGGGAAGACACATACAAGTCTCTGTCACAATCTCTTTACTCAATACTGAACATCAAATTTGGTAGACATTTATTGGTTATTGCTGAATGAATATGACTCACTTTTGGGGGCTGGTTGTAAACACTTTTTTTTTTCCAATCTAGAAGGACCCAGAATCTTATTAATTCTTAGTGCTTTAATTCACTGTATTGTTCCCCTTTTTAAAGGTCCATATATAAACTTTAAGCCTAGATACAAGAGAGCTGACTTGGCACTCTGTAAGCATTTTACAGAAGTCTCAATCTCAGAAAAGCTCTCAGACAGGACCCATCACGTCTGGCTGGCAGGTGCAGCCTTCGATGGGGTCCCAGACAAGGAGCTGCTGCCCAGGGCTGGGCGCGGCAGGCACAAAAGAGGGGAGGAGGCGGTCTGGCTTGCGCGCCTTTGCGTGCGGTGCAGCCCCTGCAGCTCCCGCCCCCGCCCCCCAAGCCAGCGCCGCCACCGCAGCCTTTCTGGCTCCTCTCTCTCTCCGTACTGGACTCCGGTGCATTTCCGGCCCGGGGGAATTCTGTGTCTAGCCAGCCCCGGCGCGCGGGTGTTTGCGGTCCGCTGGCGGGGTGGGCGTGTGCCGGGAGCTCCGTGCGCCCGAGGCCGACGGCCACCATGGGCGACGTGAGTGTCGATCAGTCCAAGTTGCCGGGCGTAAAGGAAGGTAGGCTAGCCGCGAGGGTCGTGGGAGCAGGGCTGTGCGGGGCGCAGGGCCGGCCACGCGCGCGGCCACCCGGCCTAGCTTGCCTGGGGCTGCGGAAGGCCCTCGGCCAGGCCGCGGCCTTGTTATGTCCAGTGGATGCTTCATGTAGTAGAAACCACAGCCCTGCCTGGCTGACCAGGGCCAGGGGGCGTTCAGAGCGGAGCCTTTGTTTTGAAACATGACCCTCTCCTTCTGCTGTTTCTGCCTCTCTCTTCTCCCTCCTTTCTCTACTTCCTCCCTCCTTTTTCCCCTCCTCTGTCTTCTCCTCCCCTTTCCTTCTTCTAGCCTAGTGTCTGGCTGGCTCTTTCTCCTCTTCCAAAAGGTTTAACATTCTAGGCTTGCAGTTGCCTTAAATGGATGGATCCTAAGTCCCTCTAAGCATTCCTGTCTTTCTTTTTATTACAGACCTGAATGGAGGGAGTGGGAGTCTTGTAACCCTGATTTTTCATGAGCTTCCTACATTGAAGTCCAGGAAAATAAGATTGACTAGTCCTGGCCAGGCCTAGCACTTCAAATTGCCCTCATCATATGTCCCCGGGCTAGCATTTTTTTTTTTTTTTTTTTTTTTTTTTTTTTTTAATTATTTTGGTTACTGGCTCACACTGTTGGCTCTGCAGCCTTAGGAAGCACTGAAGTTCCAGACTTAAGCATTTCAAAACTCAGAATGTTCAAGAGTGCTATTGTAAAGCCAGAAGTTCTGCAGGCCCCTTTGTTGTGGATCCCATTTATTTCATCTGGGATCTGTGGCCAACACTAGGGAGTGGGGAATGGGGAATGGGGAAGTGAAAAATCAGGAGTACCCCCCCCAGCACCGGGACTTTAGGTTTGATTACTAACTTAATGTGATTCAAATGGTCTTGCTCAGGCCAACCGAGAAATTCCAAGACTATTAGTGACTGCTTGGCTGCCATCTGTCCCAAAGTTTCAGAGAAACCCTGTGGCTGATAGTCAATGATTTTATGTTCAAATTTTAGCAAGTTTGGAGCTGCTCCTTTGTTTCTAAAGGGTAGTAATGTCCTCAGGCTAAGCTTTTAGTGTTAGTATTTTTCCACCATTTAAGTTCCTAGCTTGACTTTGGTTATTATAGTTTTTAGTTCACTGAGACTTAGGAGCTGAATGTTGGGGAAGATAAATTGCTTCTTTATTATGAGGCCCATCAGAGGCTGTGTTTTTCTAGATAAGGGTTTTGTGTACATATGTGCTGGGTTTTCTGTCTAAAGAAAAAGTGTTCCCTTGGTAGTACTCTCATTGTTTGTGGGTGTTGCAGAATGAGACTTGGAGTTCAAACAAAGTCTGACACATAAAGCTTTGGCTCCCTGGGGCTGTGCCTTCCCCAGGCCTCCATCTTCTGTCAGTGACCTGGAAAGAACTTAATGTTGGTGTATGCTTTAAAACCCTGAGGTCTTCTGATTTTTTTTTTTTTAACCAAGACATGTCTAATTCTCTAAAGTATCCTATTTCTCAAGGAGTTCCATGTTTTCCATCTAAAAGTGCTTTCCATTCCCAAACACTAAGAGTTTTAATACATTCCAATTGGCTTTCATTCTGTATAATATGCTTGGCAATCCTGTTTGAATTCTCTGATAAATTAATAAAGAAATTTAGTGTGGCTCTTTCACTTGTCTTTGTTAAATTAGAATTTGATACTTGCTCACTTTGAAGGAGTCAGGAGCTGTTAAGATCATTGTCTTGGGGAGGACCTGGCTTCTCTGGCTTTAAAATCATCAAAGGACATGATGGATTTACTTGGAGCACCCCCACAGTGGGGAGATTTTGATCTGGGAAGCATTCAAGCCTAATAACTTGTATCTTTCTTTCATATAATTCTTAATTATGACCCAGTTACCACCTAACAGTATCTTCCCCCTAATTAAAGAGATCTTGAAGGTGCCCATAATGGAGCAGAGAGCATGCCTCTTAGTTAAGTCCCAGGGACTTGGAGCACTTTGCTTCATATTTTGGCGCAGGTTTTTCCATCTCATTTAAAAAGATCACTAACTTTGAGTTTTCCACTTTTCTTTTGATTTTAAATCTTGGTATGTATATGCACTGTTTCATTTGACATCATGGGATGGTTCTAGTAGAAACTAGGAAGAATGTGGGTGCCCCTTCCCACTGTCCCTTCTTTAAGAGAGGGTAAGACACTTTGATCTTTGATGTACCAAGAACAGATATCAGGGTACCAGAATATTTCCAAGTCTTCTTTTCTAGGTTAACATTTAATGCTTGCCTCTTTAATTTTATGGAGATCAGAATTTCATTGGGAAGACCCTTTATACACACACAGCTGAGAAGTGCATATGCTTTCAAAAACAACAAATTAGGAGTTTATATAGTTGAAAAGAATTAAGTCAGTTAAATGTCATTACATTCCTATTTCCTAATTAAAGCATATTTGGAACATCCATACACTTCCTTTCAATGGTTCTCCAAATCTTGTGTTCTTATTGTTTAGATGAAAGGCTTATCATTTTCCCTGTCTGTAATAATCTGCAACCCCCATCCCATAGTGTGCATGTGAATAGCAACATAATTAACATTTAGAATCTGTGCACCCAAGAGTGACTTATTTTTAGAGCACAAGCCCTGTTTCCAAGCCAATTTTTTAAAAAAATAATAAATGATAAAATTCAATACAATTTTAGAAATAGTTGTACAAAGGATCATGCCTTGAAAGTGTTGGTTGATTTTCAGTCTAAGACTCTCAGGTGGTGCAGTGGAGTAAATTAAATTAATGGTGTAACTTCAAAACTTCAAGAAGGAGATATTTAAACATAATGCCTGGCTCAGTAAATTACCCAGTTAGTTCCAGAGATCCAACACTTAATGGCTGCCCTCTCAGCAGCTGATGTGTATCAGCATTTGTCTGGTACCAGGGCACGTTTACCTGTCATTTTCTTCAAAGTTCCACAGCAGATTGTGCCTTTTTTAATGAGGCACTGATGAAATCTATTAGAAACATCTTATTTATTTCACTGTATTCTGCTCATCTACATTCATGTCTTTTATGGATCCAGCAATTATTCAAGCAACATTTGAATATGTGAATGAGTAAATAACTGAATAAATACACGTTTTAGATGTTCCCTGTCTCGCTTAGTAAATCTGTATATAATGTAACTGTTTCAGATTCTAGGCTTTCAAAGATTAGTTCATTTAAATTATATGACATACTAGTAACGTCACCATTGAGTTTATAAGGGCACATACATTTTGACATATAAACATACATATATATACATATATATTATAGGTAGAATTTATCTACTATAAACTTGCAAAACATACAAAAGAAGGAAATTCTTGCTTTATATCCTGGGTTTTGGAATAATACTGGAATAAAATTATACCAAAACCATTATTTTCTTAATGTGGTGTGATACAATTTGGGAGCTGTATAGACAGATTTAGAAAAAGGATTTTTCATTTTATGTATTTGGGTATTTAGTCTGCTTGTCTGTTTGAGTTATATGGGTGCTTGGTGCCCTGTGGAACACAGCAGAGGACATTGGAACCCCTGGATCTGGCATTACAGATGGGTATGAGCTGCCATGTGGGTTCTGGAAATTGAATACAGGGCTACTGGAATAGTACTCTGTGTTTTTAACCTCTGAGCCATCTCTCTAGCCTTCATATACAGATTTTTAAAAATAATCTGCTCCTTGCCACATAAGAAGTGAGGGTAGTTCCATAATACCAGTGCCCAGGGCTACATGGAAGTGATCTTGACTGCAATATACTGCATGAGGTTGTCTGTGTTCTTGACTGTAGCTTATACTTCATGGGGTTGCTTGCGATCTTGACTGCAGTTTATATTGTATGGAGTTGTTTAAAGAAACCTCAGATGTTGTTGTCCTTGCCATATTTGTAACATATAATCCCTCAACAAGCAGAGGGATTATAAATTTGATGCAATCTTGAACTACATAATGAGACCCATTCTCAGAAACAAACAAACAAAAAACCTTGTACACATCTTCTACATTCATAGGCATTCTAAAAATACCTCTTGCTTAAAGAGGTTAAAGCCTGTCACTTTATTACACTATGCAGGCAAATAATAGTTTCTTGAATGAGTAATTGCATTTTCACCTCCAATGGACAAGTTATTTGTAAAATAGAAAACAACAAACACACACAAACCCCCTGCAATCCTGCAGGTATAGAGAGTATAATTTCTATTTAGAAAACATAAAGTTCACTGTCATCTTAGAAAAGATAGTATAGAAAGCACTAAAAACTATTTCTGCTGGCTCTTCATTATGACAATCCAGGAACCAGAGCTGAGCGATGAGTAGTAGTCTAAACAAGTGACTTTTTCCTGGGATTTGCTGTTATTTCAGGTCTTCCCCCTCCTCTCTCCTTTTCACCCTTCCTTTTGACCCTTTTCTTTTGAATTGTGTGGATGAGTAAGTACAACTTCAGAAATGCTTTATGTAGTATTATGTTTAAAATAGTGGAATGGAAATTATGATTGACAGGGATTTTTTTCTGAGGAGTTATTTTGGGAGTAATGTTTCCTATGATGCTTCATAGCCTTTATTTTTTAACCAAACTTTTTTTTTTTTTAGGTCTCATGTTTGAGCAAATAAATTATTGCATAAATTACTGAAAGACACACTTCTGTCTCACTGCTTTTCTACTTGAAAAAAAAAATACTTTTTTTTGTATCCTCAGCCTTCATGAAAGGGTTAATGTATAAGGATATAAACTGTCTAAAATCAACTTTTTAGGGAAGTAAAGTCAAGGGAAATCATAGTTCCTGGTCTTTTCTTACTTCTTATATGCCTTTGGATTTTACTTCAGTAACCAAAAAACCAAAAGCACTTTAAGCAGTAGTGACAGTTGTGCCACTGGATGGGGGATTTTACTTGGTGACACACTTAAAGGTGTCCTTGCTTCATAAATAGACAATTAGGGCACCCAGATCTATGGTAAGGTCTACAAAGGATAATTGGTATTATATTCAGGAGAACTACATTCTGATTTATATTCAGGAGATTATTTAAATGCTTAAAATTAGAAACTAGTGTAAAAGAGTGCTCAGATACTTAAAAAAAATGACATATAAGAACTCATCCCTTTGACACCATTTCATTTAAAAGGACACACACACACATACACACACATGGGTGTGCACAGGATAGTTGGTGACCATAGTGTCAAGAAAACCTCAGTACTTTTTTACACATTACTGCCTCATTCTCTTTCGCTTTCTTTTTTCAGTAGAGTTCATTGAGTTATGATTTATATATATGCAGAATATATGTATATATTCTTTTTATTATATTGTTGTAGAGTTCATTTAAACAATTGCATATTTTTGTAATTAGATTTCTTATTGAACTTGGAAAATTCTCTGTACATTCTGAATGTACATCCTTAAGACATACAATTTACAAATGATGCAGTTTTAAATCTTTGTCAAATATCACAGAAACTTTATTAAATGCCTGTATGTAACCCTTTTAAATGTCAGCTAGATATCTTGAGATGGTTCCAGGAAGTTGTATTTATACACAATCTATGTATACATTGAGCATATAGAAAATATGGATGTAGAATATTGTGGCAACCTCATTCCAAAGATACTTGAATTTTTAGATTTTTTGCGGTAACCATATATATGCATTTTTTTTCAGCTGGTGAATGAGGTTTCAATGGTTCAAAAGAGAATTTGATTTATAAAAGCTATAAAATAGAATTTCAGCAAGTAATGTGTTATAGGCATAGTTATGTTACAGTATCATCATCCTGCTGTCCAGTACTTTATAAACCACAAACAAAAGATATATTTTAAACTTAGTTCAATGGAACTTACCTTAACACAAATATTTTGATATTTCAGATACCAGTATGAACATTATTATAGCTTTACATGTACTAGGCAAGCATTCTCCCACTGAGCTACAGACTTAGTCCCAAGAGACCCAACTGTTAAAATAAGTTTGCTCATTTCTTTTCTAGCTTATTGCTTAAGTAATAGACTGTTGTCAAAATCCCCTATGTGTATTTGCATAAGTGAATTATTACTTCAGAGACTGTGTCAGAGGTTTCCTAGACCAATTTGCCAACAAACTTTAAAAGCTTTGTATGTGATGGACATTTGCAATCCAGAGAAAGCTCCTCAGTGACAGATAACCAGGGAGGTTACCACTGGGCTTTCTTGCTTTGTCTTTATAATGGAGTCTTCAAGATGGAGTTAATTTTCTTCAGTTTACTCTAGACATACAGTAAAAGAGTGAATGGCATCAGTCTGTGCTTCCCTATTCTCTGCCTCTGCATCAACAGCATAATTAGTCTTGTTTCCTGACTGTAGAGGAACTCAAATTTACTTTAAGAGTCACATTCTCTCATTTTGAGGACACTGGAAACCAAAGTAGAGAGATGGAGAAAGGACTCCGTTAAGGCTCTGTTAATTCCCGTTAGTAGTTCTCATTTGTCTGCATATCTGGGTTGGCACCTCTTTAGAAAGCCTCAGTGTCATCTTCATTTACAGGTCACATTCTGGCTTTGCCTACAAAACTTTCCTTGTTTCATAAATGGTAGCTGGATTATAAGTTAAGGTCTGCTTCCCAGATGTCTATTGTCTAGTTTCATCATTTTAAACTGGGCTATATTGTATGTGCAACTCATTCTTTTATTTTGTTGGTTTTTTTTTTATTGAAAATAGATTTTTTTCTCATATAGTATATCTTTATTATAGTTTCCCCTCCCTTTACTCCTCCCAGGTTCTTCCCACTTTTCCTCCCCTCTAGATCCACCACTTCCTCTCTGTCATTAGAAAAGAACAGGCTTCTAAAGAGATAACAACCAAACATGACAGAATAAAATATAATGAGATAAAGCAAAAAACATCATTGCAAAGCTAGATACTGAAACCCAGCAGGAGGAAAAGAGTCACAAGAGCGGGCACAAGGATGAGACACCCACTCCTTCTCACACTGAATTTCTATACAAATACTAAGCTAAAAGCTATCTGATATATATGCAGAAGACCTGGTGCAGACCCAGGTAGGCCCTTTGCTTGCTGCTTCAGTCTCAGTGAATTCATATATGACTTTTCTTAGTTGACTCAGCAGGCCTTGTTCTCCCAGTGTCCTCCATCCTCTCTGACTCTTACATTCTTTGTGCAGCCTCTTCCTCGGGGTTCCCTGAGTTCTGAGGGGAGGGATTTGATGAAGAAATCCCAGTTAGAACTGTATGTTTCAAGGTCTTTCTCTGCATAATCTCTGGCTCTGGGTCTTTGAATCTCTTTCCATCTGGTGCTGGAAAAAGCTTCTCTGATCTCTAATGATGACTGAATAAGATGCCAATCTATGAATAAAGCAGAATATCACTGGGAGTCGTTTTATTAATTTTTGTTTTTTTTTTTAAAGACTAGTAGTATTTGGTCTTTGGGCTATCTAGTCTGGTTCTTGGTTACCATAGCAGTGTTGGGTATGGGTTCTAATCCATAGAATAGGTCTTAAGTCAAATCAGGCACTAGTTGGCCAATCCCACAAGTTCTCTGCCAGTTTTGCTGTAGCATATTTTGCAGGCAAGACAGATTATAGGACAAAGGTTTTGTGTTTGTGTTTGTATTCATGATTTTCTTTTGGTAGCCTGCAGAGTACTTTTCCACACCAAAGACATTCCTTTTGGTTGGCGACATTAAAGAATTAAGGCTTCTCTAGGTTGCTGTTTTTCTCCAAGGCTTCTGTGTTGTCTTATCACCCATCCTTTCCTCTTGGGGCTCAGCACCTGAGGCTTCTGGGCCCATGTATGCTGCCTATTCCCTTGCTTGCATGTGCTTTCTAGGTTGCTTGAGGCAACCTCCTCTTGACAGATGTCAGGTATTCTGTATCAAGGCTGTCATCACCCATACTGGTTGGAATGGAGAGCTATGAGCAAGAAGGTACCCTTGTGTTTTGCTGTTGCTTTGTAATCCTGCCAGCATCCTTTAGTGAGCCCTAATCTTAGCCCTGTGCGTGGAGTTTGTGTCTTCACTTTGCATTTGTTGCCTTTCTCCATTCATAATTCCTAGCCTACCTAGTCTAGCTCAGGAAGTGATTTTCTGTAAGTCTGAGCTTCCTCTTTCCCAAGTGTCTCATGAGCTCTCTTTGAAGACTTACTCCTTGAGCATCCTACCTTATTCTCCGAATGGCCTATGATCTGTTGAACAGGCCACAAGCTGATTTCACTGGGATTTAGGGCTTTGTACACTAGGTAGTACTTCACCTACTTGTGTTTCCCAGGCAGGTTGATCTGTGATAGTTGAACTGCTATTAGGGTAAGAGCTGGAATCTTCTCATGAATTCTCCAAGGTAGCAGTGGGAATGAGGATTCAAGCATGTTTACTTTTTCTTATATGAATTGTCTCATCTTTCAGATATCTAAAGAAGTTTTGTATTTAGGTTTGTTAAAAGGAATCTGCTTAAAGATTAATGTTATTTTTGTGAAACGCTGGTAAAATATGTACATTATCCAGTAATTGATGTGCCAGTTGCATGGTTGATACCAGAAAATATAGTTTTTTTAGATGGTATTCCATTAAACTCAGAATTTTCATGTGTACTCTTTTTTCCTTTAGTATTATTCTTAGATAAAGGACCTTAAAAGTAATATTTAAGCTAAAGAGGCTAATTAAATGTTTTTAAAAATAATTATTTTAGATAATGGCAAGTAATTCTGAAAGTTTTTGGTAAGAAATAAAAATTATGTGGAGGTTATACATTTGTAATGGTTTATGACAAAAAGAAGGGAAAATAATAATTCAAAGTTCAAGGTTTTTGCTTTACTTATATTTAATTTGTATTTATTGTAGAATTATCTCATTCAGTTTAAGTAGTGAAGGAAAAACTAGCCCTCCTATAAAAACAAAATGTTATAAATATATTTGAGACTTTATTACATGAGATCTCTTCCCTATCATGTCCTCCCAACCTCAGGCCTCTCTTCTCATTTCTCCTGTTCTCTGTTTTAAGCCTCCTTTTCTTTCTTTCTTTCTTTCTTTCTTTTTTTAAAGAGTTAGTTTAATTACTTTTGGTTCTGTGTGTGTGTGTGTGTGTGTGTGTGTGTGTGTGTGTGTGTGAGTGAGTGTGTGGGTATGTTTACATGAATGCAGGTTCCATGGAGGTCAGAGGCCATAGGTCTTTGTAGAGCTGCAGTGGTTATGAGCCTCCTGATGTTTGTGGTATAATACCTTCATTGTGTTTAGGTATGATTCCTGTATTCCTAGTCTCCAGGATACTTTTCTAAATCACAAGTGGATATTTTATTGTATCAAAGGTCTTTTCTCCATCTATGAGATAACCATGCTGTGCTTTTTTTTGTCCTTGCTTTATAAATATGAGCTATACCCATGTCCCTAACTTGGTCTTTTGGATATGTACTTGAATTTAATTTATAGGTATTTTGTTGATAGTTTTTGCTTCTTTGTTGATTAAGGAAATCATGTTGTAACTGTTTATGATGTGTTTACCTGGGTTGGTATTGGGTGATACAGCTTTGTAAATGGGGTTGCAATGTGCATCTCAGTTCTGTTTTACAAAATAAGTTTTTGGAGTATTGACATTAGTTTTTCTGCAAAGTTCTAGTAGACAGCTGTGCTGAATTAATCTAGACACACGCTTTGTGTGGTAGGAAGATTTTTAATTACTGCCTGTACCTTATTGTTTGTATAAGTCTGTTTAAATTGTTTACTTCATCCTGGTTTAGTTTTCACAGATCTCTACCCATTTTTTAAAAAATTTTTAGTTTAGTGAAATGTAAAGTTTAAAGATATGACATAATGATTTTTTGAAATTTTTGGTGTCTTTTAAATTTTTTCTGCTTCATTCCTAATTTTAATAGTGTATGCCTTCACTCTGTCTCTTTTTTGGTTGATTTGTGCAAGGGTTTGTCAGTGTTATCTTTTCAAAGAAGCAGGTCTGATCCATTGATTCTTTTTATTGTTTATTTTATTTCTGCCTCAAGAATTCTGACCTTATCTTCATTATTTTTACCTGTCTACTGCTTTTGGGATTGGTTTGTTTTTGTTATTCTACTGGCTTAAGATTCATTATCAGGTTATTTAATTCTAGTAATTTTAAAAATAGTATACTGAAAAATCCAGAAAGAAAATTTAAAAATTCCTGAGAGCTTGAGATAGCAGATTGGGAACAGCAGGGCCATCAGCCAGAATAGCTGTATGATGCCTAAAGGACTGTTGAGAGCATGTGTTTATGTCCCAAGGTTTTGTCATCTTTGTTGGGGCACAATGATGAATCTGGCAGCCGCCACTACAGACCCTTTCTGTAAGATTGACACTTGTACTGCTTGGTAGATTTTATGGAAGAGCTCTTTTACCCAGTATGCAGCTAATTGTCTGCCTCAGTTTGCCAGATTCTGCACCTGTGAGGCTGATGCATTTGGTTGTAGTCCCAGCAACAAGTAGGGTCTCTTGGTAGAGGACAGTTTTTGGTCTGGTGACAGAGCAATTTTGTTGGGGCATTGATCAAATGGATTTTGGGAACTAGAGAAGCAGCTGGTGAACAGAGAATATTCCTGTACCCTTTGTTTCCTAATAGTAATCAGTTTCTCACTCTGACATGGCTTCTAGTCCACTATCTTACCTGGGAAAAAAATTGTATTTATAAGGAGAGATACAAGCCTTTTTAAGTCTCTAAATGATATTTATTTATTGTGCAGGGGATTGAACCATGGGCCTTTGTACATGCTAAGCAAACACTGTACTGCTGACCAAATGTCAGCCCTTCCTCTAAATAATTCTTATCTTTTATGTAACAAGTGACAGTATAGTTTAGTAGTAGGGTTTTTGTCTTGGCTCTAGTACGTGAAATAAAACAAAACAAAAATGCACACACACATAGAGGCATGGACACACAAACACACTCCAGAACAATAAAAGTGAAATCTGTTCTCTGCATCAGAAAGGTATGTGAACATCTTGTTTTTCTGTTCAAGATGGAGACAGCTGGCTATTTTTACTTCAGCTTAACACAACCTAAAGGCATTGGGGAAGAGGAGCTTCAACTGAGAGAACCCTACCTGCCAGGCTGTTGATATATGCCTTTAATCCCTGCACTCAGAAGGCAGAGGCTGGCACATTTCTTCTAGGTCGGCCTGGTCTACAGAGCAAAATCCAGGACAACCTAGGCTTTGCAGAGAGAAACCTTATCTCTAAAACCTCAAAAAGAAAAACCAGGAAAAAAGAAAAGGGAAGAAAATACTGTCGCTAGATTTGTACAGGTAAGCCTGTAGTACATTTTCTTAATTAGTGATCAATATATAGGGAAAGCCCAGTCCATTGTAGGTGGGACCGCCCCTAATTCCCCCCCAGGGGGGGCATATAAAATGGCCCTCTCTAGCTGAGCCTGCTATTGGGAACAAGAAGACAGTAATCCACATTCCTCCATGGCCTCTGGCTCCTGCCCTGACTTCCCACAATGATGGACTCTGTGTGACCTGAGAATTTTAAGAAGAAATAAACTCTTTTCTCCTCACTTGCTTTTGGTTATGGTGTTAATTACAGCAATAGAAACCCTGATAGGACACCCATTGTGTAACTCTGTGCATTCATCCTTTTAGGAAACCTTTCAGCAAAAGGTGCAATCTCCATTTGTAGTCACCAGACTGTTGTGCCTGATGACATACTCTTCCTTTACCCTGATAGTGACGGCTTGGTGAGGACTGCTGGCTAGAATAGCAATGGAAGTTTCTTTGAGGATTCACTGATGAATAAAAGCAAATATTTCTTGGAAGTAGCTTCACAGTAGCAGTGTGGGAACAGTTATTCGGTGCAGGCCAAGGTTAGCACATTAATGTTTGTGGGTGATCTTCACCTGGGCTGCAGTGGGGCAGGTTTGTGTCATACTGGGTGAATTTTGGTTCCTGCAGCTCTGTTTCTCTGATGAATCCATGGAGATAATGTAGATTTCTTTCCACAGCACAGGGTATGAGGCTCTTAAGTGAGAAGGAGCCTGTCAGAATTCACTGTTGATCAGCTGCCAGAGCTTAGACTGAAACTCTGGATGTCTTCTAGGAGCAGATGTATCTATGTGTTACAGTAAGGCCATTGTATTTCTGCATATTAGTGAAACAATATCATGTTTCCTACAGTTAAAGATACCAAAGTGGTATATAGATTATGTAGAAAGTTTCCATTATAAAGCAATCCAAAGTACAGAAATTAGGAAAATCCATCTAGTTTTAGTCATGCATTTTAATGGGTTATGTGGATTTTGTGTGGCTTCTCATTATGTAATTAATGCACTGCAATTGTGATGCTTTGATGATGACTATTTCACAGAGTATAACTGATTTTCATAGAGAATGCTGCATTGCTTTGTTCATCTTAAGCAGTTAAGTGTGAAAATTAGGAATGGTGAAACTAATCAAACGTTTTAGACATTCTGGTTTCCCCTTAGCTTACACTTACTCTGTTTTGGAAATATGCTTTCATTCTGTTGGTGTTAGTTACAAACAAGTTCTGATTCTCTTTCCACCTAGTAATAGCTGAGTATCCAGCCTTCATTGAAAATAAAGAACTATCAACCATCCACGCCTGTAGCTGGATAGGTGGCTCAGCAGTTGAGAGATAGCATTTCTACAGTTTATCAAAGGCCCATAGTGACTGTAAATTCCAATATAGAAGCCTAGATCTAAGTCATTAGTAAGTTAATAAGTCCTGTCTAGAAGAGATACTTAATAGAAAATAAGAAAATAACTAACTATAAAACATTATTAACTTTGATGATTCCAACTCTAATCATTGGCTTTATTGAATTACTTCTTGTTAGATGGCAAGTATTTTCTTTACTCTTCCTAATTTATTTTATTTTCATAAAACATTTGCCCATTTTAAAGAAAATATTTTGTGGATATAAAGCTAAATAATTATGTATACTTATAATTGGATAAATGGATACACAACAATGTTCAAATCAGAGTAAACACCTTTTCAAATGTTTATCAAAATCCTTTTAACCTATGGAATTATTAATTTTACATGGAGTTGTACTGTTCCATAATGCACCAGATTCCTGGTCCCTAGAACTTAGCAGCCACTCAACTATATTCCCAATGAGAAACATGAGGTTGAGATTCCCCAATGAGAAACAAAGAGGTTAAAGATTTTGCTTAAAGTTTCAGCTGGTGAGTAAGCCATATGATGAGTAAGCCATATGTGAATTCTGACACATGCAGCTCCAAAGCTGATGTTTGTCTTCCTGGAAATAGTTCTGTGAAATAATAAACAAAAGTCACAACATAGCGATGTTGCCACTCTGTGTGTTGTTTAACTACTGTGGATCTTAGTTTCCTTACTGGAATTCATCTCTGTGACTTTTGCTTCCCCCTGTCTCAGTAATAGCTGACTTTCTAGCCATTGTTAAGGAATGAAAGCTATCAGGACTCCACTTGTGGGGCTGGAGAAATGGCTTAGCACTTAAGAGCACTAGGTACTCTTCCTGAGGACATAGGTAGGATTCTTCTCTCATCCACATGGGATGGGACCTCACAACTGTCTTTATCTTCAGTCCTAGGGGAGCCAAAGTACTCATGGCCTACTTAGGCACAGTATTCATCTATTGTATACATATTAGAAGCATTACACCTGTACATATAAAAAATAAGTAAGATGTAATTTAAATACTAATAAGATGAATAAAATTTTCTTCTTCATGAAATGAATAAAATAAAAACTTAAAGGACACTCAACTTACATAGTTCTATCCCTTTCTAAAGAGCTTTTGCATTTCCTCATTTTTTTTGTTTTGCAATTTTATGGTTATACTGGGAAACACAGGCTAATTTCTCCTTTGTGATTATTACAAGCTCTCTATATAGAATTTTTTTTTCTGGAATAGAATGTCTAATTTTAAAGTAAGTCTTCTTTTCTGACAGCTAGGAAAGTATTTCTGATCTGTGATTATCATTGTGAGATGAGTTGATTCTAGAAAGGTGTCCAGATCTTGGGGTATCTTTTAGGTATATTTCTTATCCATGAATATGACCCGTTTCTGAGATATGATGATATGGTAAGAATAAACTTGGGGGAATCTAAAGACTTACTCACGTGTTTCTGACCTAATTTTTATTTTACATATTCCAAGTCTACTGAAAACTTGTGTAGATTCTGCAAATTACCTGAATGCAATTATGAGTTTTTCAGTTTATGAGGAACTTCTTAAGAAGTATTTTACTTTGCCTATAACTACAGTAAAGTTGGAAATTTTTAGTATTGGTTATTTATTTTTAATGAAATTAATTTATTAATGATAATAGGGAAAGGCATGTAAATCAAGTATGTACTTCCAGAAGAAACGTTGAAAGTGTACAGTCTGGCTCAGGTTAAGCAAATCTTGTAGGAGCTAGTTCTTAAGGAAAGTATTCTGTGAAGCCACAACTCCAATAGGGTCCTGTGCCTCCTCCCCATAAGCTGGGTTGGATGTGATCTTTTGGGTTTTAATGAGCACCCCTGGACTTATTCTACAGAGGTTTAAGGAGATGAGTGGCTTTTCTTTCTAGGCTAAGGCAAACAAAGAACTAGCTGCCAAACCATATGAGGCTATAAAAGTGCCAGGGAATGATACTCAGAGAGTGAAACAGATGGGTGGGGTTTCTTTCAGGATACATGAACTCAAAGTAGGATAAACAGATTCTTACTATCTGGATAATTTTAGAGGAAAGATGTTTTTAAAAACTTTGGTTACCTGTTGTGGAATATTTCCAGGTCCGTTTCGGCCAGAAGTTCGAACCTTGCCCACAGCGGCTTTTATCCCCCAAAGAAATCAATCAGACGCTTACATTAATTTCACAGTGTTTGGCCTATGTCTCTGGCACATTACTAGCTAGCTCTTTCATCTTAATTCAACCCATTTCTTGTATTCTATCTGCCTTGTGGCCCAGCCTGTGGCTCACCTGGATTCCTTACATGGCTCTTCTTAGGGGGTCGCCTGGAGACTGACTGACTCCACCCACCCTCCTTCTACCTGTCTCTACTCTGATTTTCTGTCTTTTGCTACAGAGCTTGCCATAGGACAAAACAGTTGACTTTATTTACAGCATACAGAGAACATTTCCACCACAGTTACCTCAATAGTCCATTTTTCTAGGCAATGTGACTATCTCTGTCAGAATGAGAATGATTCTCATTCTACATTTAAAATAGTGATGCTTGCACTGCTTAGGTATATATTGATAGTTACTTGTCTCATATTACAGATGAATGAACATGTGTTTACACTTATGTTATCATGGTTACCCCTTTCTGCTTCCTTGTGCTGTGTGCATTCATTGAGTATAACCCTTACAGAACTAGTGTCATCCAGTATACTACGGAAATGTATGAGAGCTCCATCTTTTTATAAAGATGATTCGGAAATTTTATGTTGATCTGAAAATAACGAACATTTAAAGTAGAGGTGCTATCATTTTAGTAATTTTTATGATAGAATAATTTTAAGTTCTAAAATTTCTGTGTTATTATAACATAGATCAACCATATAAAATGTAATTAGGTATAAGATATGCAGGGAAGACAATAACAGTTAGGGAAATGCATTTTCAATTGTGATCAGTTTGATTTTCAAGGCATGTTGATATTTATGAATATATACATCTGCTAATTTGATTTTAAGGTCCTTGGTATGTCTTTATTGGAGCAGGATAAGAGCCTTGCTGAGTGAGCTCCATTATCCATGGTGAATGCCTGCTCCCTGTCCTGTTTGGGGCATTGTTTACTTTAGATTTGTGGTTGTATATGCACAGTGGTTGCCTCATAAACATAGAATGACTCTTTTCCTTTTCATCCTTCTGAAATTACCAGCATGACCATTTACTGCCAAGCTCAGGGACAAGTGACAGAAGAGGTCTTAGGATAGAAGCATCTGAAGCTAAATTAATGGTTAGTTGAAGAGCATTAATGTGCCCAAGACCCTCAGTTACAAAGTGGTGTAGAAATAATGATTAAAACAGGCATACTTCCACATGTACCTGAATACACACATTCTCACACAAATCTGCACATTTGTGCACACTTAAAGTTGGTGTTGGCTTTAGACATTTAATGTTGTGGAGCCTAGTCCAGATCTGAGTGATCCATTTATCTAAGTGAATACTGTCCTATCTGTCCAGATCCAATTACTACCTAGAACATTGTTACCCAATAAAACTTCTTTGATAATGAAATTGTGCTATTTTCTATAGAAAGTATATACTTTATCATAGACTATATGTAGCTACATCAGTTTCACATAACAGTTTAGCATTGGAAATGTGGTTCATGGACTAGAGAATTCAGTTTTAAAATACTGAGGATAATTAACCGAGACTGAAATAGATACATGTGACTACTATAGTGTGAAACAATATTGTGTCCCTAGGTCAGAGATAAATTGTATTTCAGTAGAGTGTTCAGCTTTTCATCTTAGAAGGAGCTCTCACCTATCTCTACAATGTTGGGCCATGTAGACTCCACACCACTGCAGTGTTAAAGGAGCATGGTATCTACTAGATGGGCTCTAAGAAGGCAGAGCTCAGCCATCACTTTGGGGATCTTCTGATTGAACTCATCTTAGACTGTGGGTGTTCTGCCAGGAAAAACCAGGTGCTGTTGTTACTGGAGTCTCAGTATTTCTATCAGTCTGTGCGTCTGCATTTCTGAGAACAGACAGGGTCAAAAATATAGCTTGCTTAGGGTAGTTTTTGGGTTGTTACTACTACCAAAATGTTTAGGTTCATTTCTGCAACAAAGAAGTTTATGGAATTGTGTTTTCTAAATTCATAAGGGCAGCTACTTGTAGAAAGTTGCCTCTTTAAAAAAAAAAAAAAAAAAAAAAAGCATTACTAGTATGAGTGACAGTTCTTATAGCCCCTCTGCTTCCTTCAGAAATTTCACTGCCGCCCTGAGACCCAGTCAGTTTCCATTAGATGGAAATTCCTGACTTAGCGTTTTTTCCATTTAGTTCCCTACCCATTTGCTTTGTGGTCTTGATAATGAAGTAGATGGCTTGTGATATTAAAGTAGTACTTTTTATTTGATGACTTGTATCATCTCAGCATTTTCAGAACTGCTGGCCTATAATCTGCCGCATCTGTGGTTAGCTATAGTCCTGTTTGCCAAGTAAGTGGTTTAAGTTACTGGTTTTACACTTAGCTTTGAGTTTGGAGGAAAAAAAAATTCCGAAACGGTGACTTAGACATTTACTTTGATAGATTGCATAATAGTAAATTGTTGAGATTGGATAAATTGTTTTACTTTTTTTTTTCCTTCTTTATTTTGTATTTATCAAAAAAACAGTAAAAAGAATTTAAAAATGCGGAAGAGTTAACAATAACTATACAGAGGATAATAATCATAAGCATGGCTTATCAAGGGTGGAAATGCAAATAAGTTAATTACATGCTGTTTGGCCTATGGCTCAGGCATATTACTTGCTAACTCTTACTTTTAAACTAATCCATAATTAGCCAAGTGGCTTAGTACCTTTTCTCAGAGCAGCATTTTAATCTTCTTTCTTCTGTCATCTGCCTGGCATCTCTGGCTTTTCTTCTTCACTGAATTTTCTTAGTCTAATAGCCCTGCCCATACTTCATATTTGCTCTCTGGCCAATCAGTGTTTTATTAAACCAGTAGAAGGGACAAATATTTACAAAGTACACAAGTCCTGCATGGACACCAAATATTGCATGGATTCTAGTTAGTTTATAATGAAAACCCAGAACCAGATAAAGGTAAAACATCAGAGAAAAGAAACAGATGACAGCCAATTCTCACCCAGCCCAACTTTTCAGGCAAAACAGGGTAAATGCTATCTTCAAGCGTCCTCAGCCTGGCTGGTTGCTTCTACAGAATGCCTGAATGTCTGCCTCCTCTTGCCTTAAATATCCTCCCTCCCCCTCATCCAGTTCAATTCTGCAGCATAATGTTAAAGGTAGGATTAAAGGTGTGAGCTACTACTGCTTGGCTTTTAGGCCTTGAACTCTCAGAAATCTAGAAAGAGCTCTGTCTCCTGAGTGATGGGATTAAAGGTGTGGGCCACCACATGGTTATTCTCTGTGATGAAATTAAAGGCATGAATCACCACTCTGTGACCTTCATGGCTTGACTGTGGATGGTTCTGTTCTTAGATAGTCCAGGCTGATTTTATTAAGTACATAATATATTACCTCATGGTCATTCTTTCTGTGTGTGAATGTATATATGTATATATGTATATATGCATATATGTATGTATGTATATATGTTTATGTCTGCTTGTGTCTGTGTATATGATCTGTGTGTGTATGTGTGTGTTTGTGTATCTTTGTGTGTATGTCAGTGTGTGTGTATGTGATTTAAGTATTTGTGTGTGTGTTTCTCTGTATGTGTTATATGTCTGTTTGAGTATGTATGCACACGTTCACATGTTTAAATTCATTTGTATTAGCTTTTCATTATATAATTTTGTGCTGTAACTGTTAACAAATTTACTTGCATATTTTATGCTAATAAACAGTTTTTTCAAGTCAAGAACTGGCGTTAATTTTCTTTTCTGGTGATAAGGATGCAGTACTCAGTATTTTACCTTGCTGCTTCAGAAAATTCATAAAAATATCTGATTTATATTTTTTCATAAAATGGGAAAGTTCTAATAGAACAGTCTGTATGTATTGAATCTCTAAAATCTACCACTGAACCTGCTTTTTCTTCTCAGTATTTGTTGCTTTACATTTAAATATTTAAATTACAGTAAAAATACACTTTATTATATATTTATCAAAATGCATTTTATTTCAAATGATTTAGAGGGATTACAGGTATCCCTTTTATGGAAAATAATTGTTAAGAGAAATGTCCTCAAAAGAAAGGGTTTTCAGTTATGTTGTATTCCTACAGTGTACTACTAAGATTTTTATGCTTTCTTGTTTTGAAACATTTTAAAAATTCAACTTAAGTTGAAAAGCCAGATATTCCTGTTGTAGTCAGAGTGTTCTATAAAGTTATTCAATATCACTGTTGGGCTCTATTTGTACCACAGAGAGTACTTGGCCTGTGTATTAGCCTGTATGATAAACTACACAGATGAACATCTGTATGGTATAAAACAGTAGACTTCCCAATGCCAGTGGTTCAGTTGCATACTTTAGAGAATGTAGATTCCTTTGGGCTAAGACCCCACTATACAGGATACTTTCTGTAAGCCAGTGGGTTGTGTTTTTCTGAAGACTTCTGAAGCCACATAATGGGTTGGTTTGAGAGGAAGAAGACTTCATGCTACAGAAGTATTTAAGAGGAAGATAAATTGCTATTTGAATTGGACAGGATAAGCCTGGGTTTGACAACTACTGAAACCTTTTGTGATTATCACTGTTAATTAAAATTTGGATGAGGTGGGGGCTGGAGAGATGGCTCAGTGGTTAAGAGCTCCGTCTGCTCTTCCCGAGGACCCGGGTTCGATTCCCAGCACCCACATGGCAGCTAACAACTGTCTGTAGTTCCAGTTCCAGGCAAACACCAAGGCAAATAAATAAATAAAGTTTAAAAAAAAAAAAAAAAAAAAAGAAAATTTGGATGAGGTGATGTTATTCACCTTTTTTTTTTTTTTTGTGAATGGTGACTGAATTTAGAACTATTGAAATGCGTTCTGTCATCCAATACCCTGGTTCTTGACATTTTCTTGGGATTAAAGGTTTCCCCCCATCTCAGTTGGAGCATGTGCTTGTGCTTGTGCTCCAACTGAGATGGGGGACTGTCAAGTACCCATTTGGAAGGACCTTGCAGAGGATGCTGTTGTATTACCTTTTAATACCAAAGTAGTTTTCTGTCTGTTGTCCTTATTACAGGACTGTGTGTGTATAAAATGAAATTATCCTTATTCCCTGTTCAAAAGTCACTATCTAGACATTGCTATAAAGAGTGAAAATAAAATTACAATGAAGATATTCTTTCTCTTTAAGGATTTACAACATATACTGGAGACTGAGATGAATGATTTGTGTCATGAGTTAATGCTACAGTACCATCATGTGACTCTCATGTTGATATAGTACTGAAAAAAAGAGCAAACATGTTAGATGGGTGGTTAAGAGTGAGTTAGATGTGTTGGATTAAGCTTGGAATACTGGAAATGTGGCATAAATAGAAATAAAATAGAGAAAGCTGATTATGATTTTTTTTTTACCCAATAGTAATGGGTACTTTTGACAAATAGACAAGAAGGTAAGCTTCTCCCTATCACCATGTTTCCATCACAGCTAGTAATATCTGAGCATTTTCAGACTTGCCAAGCCTTTCCTCTGTTTCATATATGCAACAACCAGAGAGAGGAAAATGAGAACTCAAACTAGTAAGTATAGGGATCATTATTTAGTTACTTATTTTAGACTTTTAAATTTTTGCATACATGAGAGTTTTGTGTGTTTATATTTATTTACTGTATATGTTCCTGGTACCCACAGAGAACCAGAAAAGACACTGGCTTTCCTGGGACTGGACTTACAGACAGTTGTGAGCTTCCAGGTGGGTGATGGCAATGGAACCTGTGTCTTTTACAAGAGTATGAATAAGCCCTCTTTAACCAGTGAACCACCTCATCAGCACTAGTGTTCTTAGTTTTACTATTGATTAGTATTACTTGGATTCTTCACTATATATGAGTATACAAAAATGAAATGTTTTATCTTTTCTATTTTTGACAAAGAAATTTTAGAAGTCTTTGTACTTTGTGAGTCTTTCAATAGAGAATGATGACATACTAATATAGATGTATTTTCCTTTTTGCTGCCAGCTCACAAATGATATGGAGACTTGTAATTATGAAAGTCCAGCCTAAAGCTTAGGCTTGCTCCTAAGTAGTTCTTAGACTTAAATTAACCCATTTCTATTCATTACATTTTACCATGTGACTTTTCACCTTTCTTTCCTTTTGTATTTCCAACTCTCTCTGTGACTTGTTGTTGTCTCTTCCTTATGTTTTGACTCATCTCCTATTTCCTGTTTCCCCTTTTACTGCCTGGAAGTCCAGCCTGTATCCTCAGCCTAGATACTGGCTATTCATCTTTTTTTTTAAAACCAACCATAGCAATATATCCTTACACAGTGCACAAATATCCCACAACATACTAAAGATCATGTATCACTGAATTATGAGTAGATGTGGTTGATTTGCACATGCGCACACACAGACACACATACAATTATATTATGGATCTTGGACAGGAAGGATCATCTATATCCCAGACAGATGGAGCAATATTGTAAAGAATGGAATTTGTTTACTTGGTTAGAATATAGTATCTCTGACATTGCTCTTTTGACCTGGGACAAATAATGGAAGATGGAGCTCTTTGTATATTTCATCTGTTAAACACCTGCCAAAATCACTTGTTCCTTTCTTTTTTTATCATAGTGTAGTTTGAATTGGTTAGTTTTATGTGAAGCAACTCTTAGGCACTAAGAATCAATGAGTTCAAGCATCCTCAATTCCATAGCATAATAATTGCTCAAACATCACTTAACTTAAAAAAACCCCACACATTTGTGTTATCCTCACTAGCATTTAATACTACCACTCCTTTCTGACATTCTGAAATGCATATTATTTATCTCAGTTTAAGTTTTAGCACACTGATATTTGAAACCAGAAGAGATAAATTTAATTAATAATGTCTGTTTGCTGGGTGATCTTGCTCAAGTCACTTTTTGTTTTAGTTTCTTCATAAATTAAATGAGCATGTTGATAAACAATTGATCTTTGGACGATTAGTAGAAATAGACATGCAGTCTTAAAAATGTCAACTTGTGACTGTCACACATTCTCAGTACAGAATATGTTTAGAATATCCTTGTTGGGTGAATGAAAGCAAACATAATGCCAGTTCCTTCTGTCAAAGGAATCAGTGCTAATTCCATCTGCTGCTAATATCATTTACACGAAAAAGAACAGAACATAACATTCTACCATTGCATAAAAGGGCAATTGAAAGCAACTGTCTCTAGTGAAAACATTAGTAGACCAGGCATTTCATATGTCAGTGCTTGTGTGGGATAGGTTGATTAGTAAACATATACTCACACCACACACACACACACACACACACACACACACACAATCTATTATATATGTATATATATTCACTGGAGTGAAAGGAAGAGTTCTTACTGAAAGTATATAGTCTAATTAAACTTTTGAGAGGAGTTAGTTGAGAAAAATGTTACTTTACTCTTTTGAACCTTACTAAGCTTTGTTTTTGTTTTTTGTTGTTTTGTTTTGTTTTGTTTTGTTTTTTATAAATAAACCAATGGTAAATGTTTGATAATTGGCTAAAGTTTGAGAATAAGTTAATTGGTTGGAAAAGGAAACTAATTCTGCTTGCACATTGATGTTTGTATTCCTGTGTATGCTTGTAGAGAAGATGTGAAGGGACACTTCTCTGTTTACTACATAAGGTAGGAGAATCCAGTGATTTAGGATTGATTCTTAGCTCTGTTAAGGGTACATCCTTAAAACAAGTTTTAAAGAGTACACTTAGCTCATAAGACAAGCATGTTTGAGTGTGCTTCTTCAACCAGCACTTGAAAACATTGTATGTAAAATACAGACTAATTTCTTCCTTCCCTGCTAGAAGGCTGAAGTGCTTATAATTTGTTACTATTAATGACTAAGAAAACTTTGAAATACTATTTTAAAATCCTACATTTGTTTTCTTTGGGTTGGAATTCTAGTCATTGATGGTTAACTTTTCTATGTTGTTGATAAGTTGTGTTCTGCCTGATTTTCGCTAAGAGGATGGATGGGGTACTGTTTGTGTAAGTAGTAGTTCTGTAATTATATATGTGAATAGCCCCACAATTACTGTAGGGAGAATTGAAAGACAGGCAGTTTCTGAAGCTCAGAAGTGAAGCTGTTAAGCAGTTCTGTTTGTAGGGACAAATGATGGGAAAACATAAGAAACAAGTTGGTTAATGAAGAGGAGGAAATGAAATAAAACCATAAACGAGAGTTTTTGATTGGCTTGTAGTGGATTCTGCTGTAAATATCAGAGGTATATTTATGCATTTCTTATAAGAACTGCTCTGGGAATACTGTGAAGTTTACTGGTAATATGCTAGTGTACACAGGGTCTTCGAAGCTCACTACACTTTCTGTGATTTCTAGACTTCTAGACTTCAGGACAGTGAACTTGAGGAGATCGTAAGCAATTTTGTGTTTTGCATTTGTTTTTCTTAATTGATTTTAACTTTCTTTTGACATCTATCTTTACATGTTAACTTAGAGTTCTTTGATTTTATACATAAGGAGTGGCATAGCTGCTTTACATGGAAGTTCTGTTTTTAGTTTTCTGAGAAATCGCCACAGCTACTGATACTAATATTGGCTATACATAAACTATTACATTATGTTTTTAATGAATCTTTTTTTATGCACTATTCTAATCACAGCCTCCCTCCCTTTTGCCATTGACTCAACTAGATGTATTCCTGGCACTGGAAGTTTCACCTAGTGGTGAAAGATGTTTAATTGGAGCCGTGTCTTTCCTGTGTTTTGGTGACTCCATTTATATTTCTTAATATATGTGTATATTTTAGAAAGCTTCTACAGTGGTAGATTTCTACATGACCCCTCAAATGATCCTTATTGTTAGCTATTATTCATATTCACTTCTTAAGGCACTGTTATCCATTCTCCCTTCATTATCCTCCTACCCACATCACACCCCTCACTACATCTCTCCAGTGTGCTATCTTTCTTTCCTTGAGAGATCTTCCCTTCCCCTTTAGCCTCTTACTCAATACCTAACCTTTGTGATTATATGGATTACATCACACTTAGCAGAAGCTTAAAAGCTAATTTTCATAGAATAGAAAATGTACCATATTTGTCTTTGGGGGTTTGGGTTACCTTACTCAGGATGAGTTTTTCTAGCTCCTTCCATTTACCTGCAAATTTAATGATTTTGTTTTATTTAAACTGTTCACTAATATTTCATTGTGTAAATGTACCACTTTTCTATCATCCATTCATCAGTTGATGGACATATAGGCTGTTTCCAGTTTCTGGTTCTTGTGAATGAGCAAGTTTACATGCTTATTGGCAGGCACAGTGATATAAGATTGTTCCTTGTCCCCTGTCTTCACCAGCCTGTTGTCTCATTTGTTTTCTTGGGTGATAACCATTCTGACAGGAGAGGTGGATCTCAGAAAACTTTCGCATGCTTGATGACTAAGAATACTCAACAGTTTTTCACTATTAGTTCTTTGTGTTTTTTTGTTTTTGTTTTTTTTTTAAGGCATCTGTTCAGTTTACTGGTTCACTGGTCCACTTATTAACTTGTTTTTTGTATTTGCCTATATGTTTAGACACAGTCTCAAGTAGCCCAGGCTTTCTTCAAAGTCATGATGAGGCGGAAGATGACTTTGAATTTATTTATTATCTTACCTCTATTTCTTGTATTTGGATTACAGATGTGTGCAATAGATAGCATCCAAGGCCTGAATGCTAGGCAAGCTCTCTACCAACTGACTTATACTCCTAGCCTTTGTGGTATTTATTATTTGCCATTCCTTTTATATTCTGGACATTAATACCTGCCTGAGGTATACTTGGCAGAACATTTTCTGTAGGCAGTTCTCAACTGTTTTTTGGGGTTTGCCTTTTCAATTTGTTACTGGCTACTTAGGGCAGTATTTCACTCTGGGGTGGTGGCAGGTTATATTCAGACACCTGACTTCTGGGTGTATTCTGTTTTCAGGCTCCTGTGTCTCAAGATGGTGCCTACTCATGGACCTTATAGTCACACAGTGTGACAGAATAGTTCCTGTCCCCTGCTGACTCATTTTTCAATAGGATTTGAGTGTGTGACTGCTGTGGGCTTGTTTTGATTCTGGTTTCTTCAGCAGATCTTCAGGGCTTATCCTTTGGACTAGGCTTTTATTTGCCCTGCTTCCATCAGGGAACTATGCTGCTAGAGGTGTTTTGTTTGGGTGCTTTTTGCTGTGTTGCCTTCCTTATTCTCACATTTTTAGCTGTTGTTTCACTCATTGCCTGTATGAATGTAGGATGCTCTTCCTCTTCTGTCTTTGAAATGGTCTGCTCTTATTTTATTAGCTGGGTTTTATGGCATGCCTTCTAGTTAGCCATTTTTTCCCAGAACAGTTAATGTTTTGCACTTAATCAACATCCATTAGTTTTTCTATGTACATGCATTTGTAGAGAAGGTGTGGAGATAATCCCCACATAGTGTCTGCCCTCAAGATTTTGCAACTTATGGAAATGCCTGGTGAGTGAAAAAGAATGTGGCAGGGAAGAAATTTGAGAAGTGGATACTGAACCTTAGTTTTAACATTTTGTCATGTGTACCTTAAGATGAGCTAGAATGTCAATATTGCTTACTTCACATGGGGTGGGTTAGAGAAAGGTCAAAGGTTTCATCCATCTTCTGAACTTGGCCAGGCTGTGAAGTGTTTTCTGCAAGGCCATTCTGGTTACTGATTTACAAAGATGTTTACATGATAACTGCTTCAGCTTGTTTTAGAGAAGGGAATCAGTGACCTAAGAGGAAGGCCTGGAATGGAATTGCAGCTGATAAGGAAGAGTTGTGTACCAGACTAATAATATTTCTGTCTAAATGAAATTATATATTTGGAAGCTGTTAGAAAATTCTGTAAACTTTGGAATTCCATGTCAATCAGTGTATCTGACAGTATACCTCTCTATATATGCACATGTACTCTTTCCACAATCTTATTTCCCAGCCAAAGTCCTAATCAAATTTTGTAGATACCAATTCAGCCTTTGCAGTAAAAAGACTTAAGGTCAGTTATCAATGACTGAATATATTTCAATCCAGCCATTTTAATATTTAAAGAAAATATTCAGGTGATCAGTAATCATTTGAATTGTTATATGCCTAAGCCTATCTTTATTTTTGAAAGTTAGTAATATATACTATTGAAATAAGTGAATTTAAAGATTGTATTTAAAGAATGTGAAATTAAATATCTGAAGCAAAAGAAATACATTACAAAAAGTTTGATAGTTATATTTATTTATATTTATATTTGTAATACTGAAAAATAGTTTCTCCAAAGCATATTAGTACTATATATGATAGACTGTTTTTCGTTAATTATTATTACTGCTTTTATGTGGAATCTCACTGTGTACCTCATGCTGGCCTGAACTTTCAATTCTTGCTTGTTAGCCCCTGAGTGCTGGGATTACAAATTTACCAATCTTACTGTACCTGCTCTTTTCTGTTCCAAGTGCTTCCTCAGATATAGTACTCATAAGAGTAATGCAGACCTATTCTATGAGCATGAATGCTTTCATTAATACTATACTAAAGATCAGTTAATAAGGCTGTGCATTCATCATTGGCAATATATTGTGAATACTTGTTTTTCTAAATTGAAAAATGTTTTAGCGACACCATGTTGGTTAATAGAGATTTTTTTTTTTTGCAGCCTTTTCTTCCATACTTTATTAGAATTAAGAAGGGCTGTCAAATTGTTGGAGAAAGAATGAGCTTTTACTGATTAACATTGACTTTAATTTCAGCCTTGCGCCAGTGACCACATTGTATAGTCCTAATGTGGTAACCAGTCTGTTTGAAGGTGTTTACTAGCATAATTTGAAACAATTTCATTCTACAAGCTAAAGAGTAACTGAAACTGGGCCTGAAGTCATTAGACTTTTCTGAAAATATACCTGATGAGAAGAGCACAGATTTCAATTGGAAAAACTAATGTAACAGTTACATTTTTAAAAGGATAAGCAGATTATATTCAGTTTGACAAAATTATTGGGCAGAAATGATTCCTATGTGGTAAAACATGTCTAAGACCCCTTGCCCCATGTTTTCACATGAACCATGGCTGCTAAACGAGGGGCAGATCCCTGATCTCTAGGATTCCCATTATCTCTGGATTACAGGTTATTGGGGAGCAGCTCTTGGTTTACACAGAACTAGAGATTCCATTCTAAATTACATGTTCAGCCGTTAATGAAGGTGACTGTCCTTAGAGTAGAGATCTCCTACCTGAGTAACTAACACTGAAGTAGGCCCAACTCTCTAAAAGAGGACCCCTGAACTATTTCAGGGGTTAAGGTGTAGTAAGATGTGTGACTCTTGACCCTGCCAGAAACCAGCTTTTTCTTAGCAGCAATTTACAAAGCATTGTTGACTCTGGTTATTTTAACCACACCTTAGAGAGGTGGATGGGAATTTATAGACCTCTGAGTTCTGAGGCCAGGGAAGAGAGCTAACCACCATTGTTTTGTGCCACACTTCCTTCACATTTAGCAGGTACTGTGGGTTTTTATTTTATGATTTATTTTGTTTTATGTGTATGAGTGTTTGTCTGCATTTATGTATGTGCAACACATGGGTGCTTGGTGCTTAGTGCTTGTGGAGGCCAGAAGAATGTGGTTGATCACTGTTGTAAGCTGGCATGTGGTTGCTGGCATCCAAACCAAGGTACTTTGCAAGAGCAATAATTGTTCTTAACCACTGAGCCATTTCTCTAGCCCCATCACTTGGAATTTTTGTGAATGATGAATTAATACTTTTATGCATTTTATGCATTGTGGATTAAGGTAATAAATTGCAAAATATTGAAATTATTTTGAAGTGCACAAAATTCTTTTATTTTTATGTAGAAGTTCAGTAATGCTAATAAATTCTCTATTCTACTCTTTCTCCTCCACAGTGTGTAGAGATTTTGCTGTCCTGGAGGATCATACCCTGGCTCATAACCTACAGGAACAAGAGAGTAAGTAAAAGCTCTAATTCATGAGTCTACAGCTTTCTCTTTATTGGTAGCTTAAGGCTGGTTTCTTCCTGTGGGACAAGGAGAAAGTCACTAAGTATACCTCCTGTCTATGCTGAAAGATAGGTCTTGGCAAATGCCAAGGGTCAATGATGAGTTCTGCATTTTTTGGAGTGAGTCATGAATAAGAATATTGTTCACTGTCTGGAGGACAGTGAACACTGTTCCCTTCCATTGGAGGGAATTGGAAATGTGTCTGTAGTATGTCAGAGGCTTGCCTTACAATAGAATTGCACATTTTTCACAGGTAATAGTAGTGTCTATGTTAAGTCACACTGTCAAGTTGTTTTTATTTGAGATAGGGTGTCATGTAGCCCAGGCTCATCTGAAACTCCCTGTGTAGTCTAGGATGATCTTGGAAATTTGATATTCTTGCCTCTATGTCTCAAGTGCTGGCATTGCAGGCATGTAACACCACACCCAGCTGATGTCATGCTGAGAATGGGACCCAACAAAGGTTTAATTCCAACCCTACATGGTGGATTTTTCTGAGTACTTATTTAATGTTTTAGTGGAAAGTGAAATACAGTTAGATAACAATTTATGAATTCATGATTTGTAAGTTCTTGGAAAGGCCACAGAGTAGAGAGAACAGTGGCTAGCTTAAAGTTTCGGTATAGACATCCTGGTACTGCTACTTTATGTTACCTGATCAAAAGCAAGTACTTATTTCTTTTGTCTTCTTTTTATTCAATGGAGTAATTCCTGAAGTGCTTTAATCTATTGTTAAAGCATAAAATGGAGTGGTAAATGTATAGACCTTTTTAATGATGAGACTCTTCTTAATTATGAGCTTTTTCTTAACCAGTTAATGTATTGTAAGTCCTCTTTTAATGGGTCTGTCCAGTTGAGCATCATTTGGCATCAAATATTCAGCGGAGCCGTCTGGTCCAGCATGATCTGCAGGTAGCTAAGCAGCTCCAAGAGGAAGATCTGAAAGCCCAAGCTCAGCTCCAGAAGCGCTACAAAGACCTGTGAGATCTGGGGAATGGTATTGATATGAGGCATGCCTATGGGACCAGCAGCTGGGGCAGGGTGGGGCCTCTCCTAGCTCTCTGTTTCTTTTCTGTCTGGGATTACAAATTGTGTGGTGGCTGTCCAGTAGTTTTCTTTGTTATTGAAATACACATTGGAAAATATTGATCACAGTAGGCACATTTTTAGCCCTATGACTTTGAACTGATTGGTTTGTCTCCTTCAATTTAGTCTTTGTACCTGTGCCATGAAGAAAATAATCTCTTCTGACTCTTAAGTTTGTTTGGGGAAAGCATTGGAATAAAGGCACTGATTCTTTATGTGCCATCATGGGGTCCTTTAGTTTTCTTAGCTTTGTTTGCTTCTCCACCTTTCTTTGATTTCCTTGCTTTCCAGAAAACACAATGTGCTAGAAAGCACTAAGCTGTAGTATGACAGATTATAGGTGCTAAACATGAGAAATACCATATTTCTTCATGGTACCCCAAGGTTGGGAGCTCCTAAGAAGCTAGAAATAGTGGCTTTCAGCCTTTGTTCCCTGGTAGTGTGGCTAGCTGGCAGAGCAGAAACTTTCATTAATGGTACCTTTCACTCTGCTTGGGACCTTTAGCTACATTTGGGCCAGGGTGACTAGTATTGAAAGCTCTGTGCTCAGGTTGTCCTTCTTTCTCATGGTTCTGTGCATTTAGCAGACTGAGCTAGCACTATCCCTACTTAGAAGCAGTCTTTGAAGCTATAAAGCTAAATCTAAGCTTCACTTTCATATCTCTGTGTCACGTGTGACCTTTGGAATGTTGACCTGCTTTCCACACTGTGCTTCTGCTTTCTTCCTGTTTTGTTTTGTTTTTTCTTCACCTTATTAAGTTTATGTTTTTGTTTTAATGGGTAAGATCCTGACCTACTTAACCTGTAACACAACATCTAAACCATTTTTATAATATATTAAGTGGCATGAGAAGTCATAGCTTATGACTGTCCAAAATCAGGTCTTTGCTACAATGTCTTAACACAGAGTCTGATGTGAGCTCTTGTGCTCTCTTGTTTGCTTTTTACTATATTGTATGTATATACAAATTAGTATGTATAGGTACTTTTAGATACATCTACAAATTTCCAAGAATATTCAAAATCAACATTTTGTGGTATAATCAAAATAATTTTTATCTCCTTAGGTTAATTAGAACATTGGGGTTTCAGTCACTCTAGAGAATGTTAGGTTTCCCCTGATAATACTTTTTAATGTAACATGCTAGTTCTGAACATAGAGTATACAACCACATCTGAGACTGGGAAATATTATTGGAGCAAAAATGAGGGGAGATATATTTATGTAGCTGGTGAACTGCAAATGATAATTTGAATTTTTCCACCTTGTTTTGACGTAAACATTTCTAAGCATAATTTCACTCATCTATCCTAGGTGGCTACTTTGTACAAGAGATAACTTCTCAAAGTTATCACATTCTAAAATTTTAAAACTCTCATTTTTCTTAAAATTTGAAACCAGAAGCCTCTGTACCTAGTTACTTCTGAGAGAATCAGACTTGTTAAAGGTGCTAGGAAAGATGGTTCAATGGTTAAGACCACTTACAACCTCGAGAGAAGCCTGGGTTTGGTTCCCATTGCCAGTTTGCAACAGTCTATAACTCCACTTCCAAGGATCTGATGGTGTCTTCTTGCCTACTTGAATACCAGACATGTATGTGGTGTCTATTCACACATGCAGGCACTCATCACATACACATAAGATAAATGAATATATCTTGAAGGTACTATTTTAAAGGGTGTTTTTCTCTTACCAAAATAATTGCCCTAGCTTCTCCCATCTGAATGTGTAAAAGATTTACTGCTTTTTGTTTCTTCTGTATTGAGCATCATGTTAGGTTCACAGAAGAATTGCTTTAAATTTCTGTTTTATGTATTAATGTGAAAATCAAATAAGCAGAAAACTGACAACAAGAAACCGTGATAGCAACAATATTTCTAATGTCTAAAACAGTGAAAAATCTGACATTTTCCAAAGAAGCATCCACTGGGAATCACAAATAAAGAATGTAAGCTCTTTTTGTCCTTTTAAATTTTAATACATCTTTTAGTATTCATTTTTAAAATTTAAAAATAATAAAGATTGTATTTTATTTATACAGCACTTTTTAAATCATACTGCTACCTCTGATCACAAAATTATTGATATTTTCATGAACTTGCTCATATTCTTTTTGTCTGTATGCTCTGTGTTTGAATGTTGGCAGGTATTAATTCTCTTCTGTAGAATTCTGGAAGACCTTGTATCTTCTTGTAGAGTTACCCAACCTGGGGAAGCAATACAGCTTTCATTACCATACCTGAAGGAAATTTTAGTTTTCCACATAAACACTTTGTGACCCACTTCCTACATGGTTTCGTTGGACCTTGTCACTACATGCAAATTGAATTAAAGTATATAACAGCTTACAATGAGTATTCAGTAAACTGTTCTGTTCAACAAAAATGTTCCATTCTGTTCTTTGTTTATATCACCTTTACCTTTGTTTTATAGTGAACAGCACGATTGTGAAATTGCTCAGGAAATTCAGGAGAAACTGACTATTGAGGCTGAGAGGCGACGCATTCAGGAGAAGAAGGATGAGGTATGACTTTGTTGATGGCCTGCATCCAGGAAAGGGGATTAGCTTGGGGCTTTTAGCCTTTCTGGATGGCAGCAGGACTCCTCTTCTGGAGTGCAGTAGGGCCTACATGTTGTTTTTTGTGGACCACTATTTATGGCCTCCTGATAGTTTGTATCCCTGGGGAAACCTTGACATGAAATCTGAATTAGTTTTCTAGCACTACTGGAAGAAGTTTTCTCCAGCACGATAACTTACCAGAAAAGGAACTTATTTTCAGAATCAGAAGTCTACGATGAGCTTCTCTGAGAAGCTGTGTCCCATATCAGCCTCTATCTTTCTTGCCATAGGCATGAAGCTCATAATTGGTTTGAGGACCCTGTAGTATCCTATATGACCTTAAATAATTATATCCACATAGGTCTCAAACAAGGTCACATTTGGAGGCTCTGAGTAATTGGAATGCTTTAAGCATTCTTACACTCGCTAAAACTTTGCATCTTGGTTTCAGCTTTTGCCAGAAAGCATAGAGTGCAGCTCTCATTAGAGTAAGGAATCAGTTCTTGTTAGGTTCCAGGAACTGGCATCATTCTCACTGTCTTTATATGCTGACCTAATGGATTTGATCTTCTATCCTTTTTACGTTTGTTTTTAAAGCTGAAATGGATACAGTTGACAACAGTGCTTTGATTGTGAGAAGATGAATTTAATTTGCAGATGTTTGCTATTGTGTTGTTTATTTGTAGTACTCTATCCTGAGAATTTCATTTATATTAATTCTGTGTCTACTTTTTTTCACACCTTAGGCTATATTGGTGGTTGTTACACTGACTTATAGCACTATAGAAAATGATAGGTCAATTTTAATGGTAGGCTTATAGTCTAATTTGTTTTAGATTCAGAAACACATTTTATAGCTACCGGGGGGGGAGGGGTGGTAGCCAGAAGTTTTCCTGTGTCTCATGGCCTCTTTTGTTTTCAAATGAACACACAGAGGATTATATTAATTATAAACTGTTGCGCCTATGGCTCAGGCTTCTTGTTAGCTAGCTCTTGCATCTTAAACCATTTCTGTTAATACATGTTTTGCCTTGTGGCTTTACCTGTATTCCATTACATCTTGTTCCCCTGGCAACTGGCAGCTTCTGCTCTGACTCCACCTTTCTTCTTCCTGTATGTACCTTGGATTTCCCAGCTAGCTTATATCCTGTTTTACCATAGTACCCAACAGCTTCTTTAAAACCACTAGTAGCAATGCAAATTCACAGTGTCCAGAAATACCATCCAACATCAGGGGGTAATGCTAATAATCACATAAAGTGGGACTGTTCTAGGCTAATTGGCACTTGTGTCTCTTTTAGAGAGATCAGAGTCATTAGTAAATTAACCTTCATGTAAGAGCTACCTTTGCTCCTTAAGATTTATTCAGTGACCAATGAGTGTGAGATATCTGAGTATATTTAGGTGTTTGTTAAAGAAATAAATCTTAATTATCTGATAATTATAGCTACAACTAAGAATTAGGGTTAACGTCTGATCTATTCTGTTAGTATCATAAGAAACCTTTTCTTATTTCAGGATATCAGGATATCATGCCTCTTTATATTAAATGTTTTCCTTTGAGATGGAAACAGGCTGAAATAAGTTATATTATTTTATAGAAAGGAAGCTTCTGTTTGTAAATTAACAGATGGATTGGCCTCTTATAAATTCTACTTATATTTTCTGACCCTAACTGAATTTAGTAAAACATGGGATAGAAATAGAAACCAAACACTTGATTTTAAGTATGTTTATCTCTCTCTCTTCCTCTCTCTTCCCCTCTCTCTCTTTCTCTTTCTCTCTCTCTCTCTGTCTCTTCCTCTCCCTCTCCCTCTCTTCTTCTGTGCATGTGTGTTTATAGATATTTGTACATTTAAATCTTGATCTAGGTACCTGTTTTAGGAAAGATTTTTTTCTTATGTAAATATTAACATGGCTAACCATGTTATGCAAGATTATGGTTCTGATCTAACAGTGAAACCATCTGCGCTATGAACAGCTCAGGACAAACTTAGTAACCAATTTAGAGTCAAAATTAATCCAATACTTTCAAGGTATTAAGATTCCATAAAATATATTTATATAAATTTGTTATTTTGAGAACAGCTCAAATAGTGGTAGAGTTTTTTGTTAGTATACTTTTTTGAGATTTGAACTGTAAACTACTTGTATGCATATACCATAAGACTGAGGGAAGGAAGGGGACTTCTAGTTGAGAAAACTCTGCTTTTCTTAGCTGAGTATTGTTGCTACTTTTATACTTGGAAGAATTTTTCAATTTTCCTGGCCTTAGAAGGT
>PVIH01000750.1:206758-275762 GCA_004025045.1 Sigmodon hispidus
TTTTTTTTTTTTTTTTTTTTTGTTTGTTTGTTTAGAGTCTACTAATGAGTGAATACATCCCCTGCTTATCTTTCTGAGTTTGTGATACCCCACTCAGGAGGATATTCTCCAAATCCATCCATTTGCCTGCAAATTTTAGGATATCATTTTTCCTTACTGCTGAGTAGTACTCCATTGTGTAGATGTACCACAGTTTGTTAATCCATTCTTCAGTTCAGGGGCATCTAGGTTATTTCCAGGTTCTTCCTATTACAAATAATGCTGCTATGAACATAGTTGAGCTAATGCCATTGGAGTGCGACTCTGCATCTTTAGGGATACACCCAGAAGTGGTATTGCTGGGTCCTTGGGGAGATTGATTCTCAATTTTCTGAGAAACTGCCATACTGCATTCCAGAGTGGCTGAACAAGCTTACACCCCCACCAACAATGGAGGAGTGTTCCCCTTGCTCCGCAGCCTCTCCAGCATAGGCTGTCATCTGTGTCTTTTATCTTAGCCAATCTAACAGGTGTCAGGTGGTATCTCAAAGTTGTTTTGATTTTCATTTCTCTGATGGCTAAAGATGATGAGCACTTTTTCAGGTGCCTTTCAGACATTTGTAATTCTTCTGCTGAGAATTCCCTTTTTAGATCTGAGCCCCATTTTTTGATTGGGTTATTCAAGGTTTTGGGCTCTAGATTCTTGAGTTCTTTATATATCTTAGAGATCAATCCTCTATCACTTGTAGGGTTGGTGAAAATCTTTTTCCATTCTGTAGACTGTCGTTTTGTCCTATTGACAGTGTCCTTGGCTTTACAGAAGCTTCTCAGTTTCAGGAGATCCCACTTATTGTTGATTTTATTGTGTATGCCACCGGTGTTATATTTAGGAAGTGGTCGCCTGTGCCAATTTGTAGAAGTGTATTTCCCACTTTCTTTTCTATCAAGTTCAAAGTGACTGGGTTTATGTTGAGGTCTTTGATCCACTTGGATTTGAGTTTTGTGCAGGGTGACAGGCTCGGATCCATTTGCATTTTTCTGCACACTTCCATCCAGCTATGCCAACAGCATTTGTTAAATATGCTATCTTTTTTCCATTGAATGTTTTGGGCCTCTTTGTCAAAGATCAGGTGTTCATAGGTTTTTGGGTTAATGTCTGGATCCTCAATTTTATTCCATTGATCCACAAGTCTGTTTTTATGCCAGTACCAGGCTGTATTTTTATTATTGTATAACTCTATAATATAACTTGAATTCGGGGATGGTGATACCTCCTGAGGTTCTTTTGTTGAGTAAAATTGTTTTGGCAATCCTGGCTTTCCTGTTATTCCAAATGAAATTGAGTATTGTTCTTTCAAGGTCCAAAAAATATTGTGTTGGGATTTTGATGGGCAGTGCATTGAATCTGTAGATTGCCTTTGGTAGAATTGCCATTTTTACTATGTTGATCCTGCGTATCCAGGAACATGGGAGAGCTTTCCATTTTCTGATATCCTCTTCAATTTCTTTCTTCAGTGATTTAAAATTTTTGTCAAATAGGTCTGTTACTTCTTTGGTTATAGTTACTCCAAGGTATTTAATACTATTTGCTGCTATAATGAAGGGTAATGTTTCCCTTATTTCTTTTTCAGCCCTTCTATCTTTAGTGTATAGAAGGACTACTGATTTCTTTGAGTTAATCTTGTATCCTGCTACATTGCTGAAGGTGTTTATCAGCTGTAGAAGTTCCTTGGAAGAATTTTGTGGTAGACCTCCTTTTATTTTTAAATTAAAGTTTTCTTTTGTTTAAAACTCTCCATGATTTGAGGACAAAGACAAAAACCTTAAGAGAGAACTAATGCTGACATACTCTGTGTAGTGTAGAATTTCCCTAAAGTGTTTAGACCTGTGATTAGTACAATGTTCCCTCTGGAAAAGCTCTGAGGGCTACTTGGGGTGCATTGGTGACTATCCTAGAGCATTGAGCCATCATTCCCTGTATATTCTGTATTATTGCCACTTGCTAGATGTTATTAAAGATCATAGCCTGCATCTAGATTCTCTACTGTCCAGAACATGATATTTGATCCCTTCAAGAGAATCTATAAATCTATGTTTACATTGCTTTCTTCTGGTGTTTTAGAGATCTTGATATGGTTGACACTAGAAAAGGGAAAGATGAAATATAACAGCAGGCTCACATTCTAACTAATATACTTACCACATGGTCTTCTGTAAATGGTTTCTTGTTTTTCTTTTTTCTGCAGATTTGCTTAGAGTAACTCTACCTTATAAAGCTGATTGGGCCAGACTTCAAAAAACTTTAGGATTTCTTGAAGATGTATTTACCCATTTTGTTTCATAAGACAAGAATTCTACAAGGTTCATATTATTTATCTAATAAAACAACTGTCATGAGCCAAACTACTGATAACCTTTCATCTTTTTATGTGATATAGACCACAGACCCTAAGATGTTCAGGAGTGCCTGTGACTCACCCTCCACCTTCTAGCCCAGAATTTGCTGAATTATTTCACTTCTTGTGTTCTTTAAGCTGTTGGTCATCCCTCATACCAGTGAACCTACCAGTTGCTCACACTATGTTCTGCATGTTGCATATTGAAATAATGTTCTTTGTTTAAAGCCTAAAGGTGCAGAGCTGCAGTAATTCTTCTAATGCATAAGTAGTATTCTTTCTTTGGTGTCTCTGCAGATATTCAGTTGTCCTTGAGGTATCATCTTCATGTTATTGTGGTTTTGTATGCACTTTTGTGTCCTTATAAGACATCAGCATTTATATAGAGAATTAGAATCCATAGCAACTGCTTAGAATGCAGCATGTGGGTGCCATGCATAAGGATGCTTATCTTTCTGTTAACACAGCAATATTCATGTGAAAAACCAGCCAAAATCACCACATGATTATTTTTACAGTTTTTATAAATAAATTATAAGCCAGTTCTAAGTTTTATAGCTTGATATTTTCTAGCCAATTCAAATAATCTATTTGGATGAAAGATTTCAAAGGATAGATTTTAAAAAATTTGCTAGAATTAGCTTTAGATAAAATTACTTTGACTCTCTTCATAGACTTAACTAGCTTTATGTTTTAGTTAAGGAAAGAAATAAAGCCCAGAGTGCTTTTCCAGACTATGTGTTCCTTTTGCCAAACAATCATGTTGGCATTTGAATGACATTTCATGAGGGCATGGAAGGCTGAAGAGCCTTAGAGCGAAGCAGAGAGCAGACAGGAGAAAGTCCAGTTCCCCTGTCCTATTTAGTCTCTGGCGATATTGTTTTGGCTTTCTTTTTGTTTTTGTAGGACATAGCACGTCTTTTGCAAGAGAAAGAGCTACAAGAAGAAAAAAAGAGGAAGAAGCACATTGCAGAGCCTTCTGGGGGCAGTTCTTTTGGAGATAGCTCCTATTATGAAGATGGAGGTAACAGCCATTGCCTACCTTTGTCATTACCTACCCTGTCCTTAGCTACAAAACTCCCTTTTCAGTTGCTCCTTAAAGCCAGCTGACAGACTACATGGCATGACTCTTATATCATATCTTAAATTTGTGGCAATGTTCTGTTTGATTTTTAAATATATAGCCTATTCTATTTTAATGAAGGACAGGGTTTCTTATTTATACGTTAGCCATGTTTTTGTTTAGAACTTGAATACGGCTTTGTAACACTTATATACTCCTGTGTTCTGAAGCCATTGTAGTGCCGTGTTACTGTCTAAGTTCAAAGTGATGTGGAAAACAGTGGCTGCAGTTCTGGAGTTGACATTTCCCTCAAAAAGTCTAAGCAGTGCTGTTTGTGGGAAAAAGGTGCATCATGCATCAGTCACTGGGTAAAAGAACTTTCTGCCCCTTCTTTCTCCTCTGATTTCCTATAGCACCAAACTGAACTTTACTGTCTGCTTCTGGTCTTAATGATTTTCCTGCCATTTGATTAGCATGTAGAGTAATTTGTGAAGAAAAGAAGCCCCTCTGGAGTTCCATGCTTTAGTGCTACTTTTCATTTTGGTGGCGATGATATGGTGGTGGAAATTATCTCAAAGTGTGTTGGGAACAGAATATTTGCAAACATAGGACACAGTTCAGCTCTTTCAGAGATTACTCAAATGAAGGATATTTCTTCTAGCTTCATGTCTTACTGTTTATTGAGATTCAGTTTCAAGACTCTACTTCCAGGGATAAGAGGGAGCAAGACTAAAGACAGGCTAGACAGGAAGCACTTTCACTCAGTGATCCTAGAAGGCCTAGAAAACCAACTATCAGCCGTTTTAAACAAATTTTATCATGTAAAGGTATGTCTTTGCCTTTAATGAACAGACTCAATGTATGTACATATATTATATAGGTGGTAAGATTATTATTGCAGTTTGAAAATAATATTGCCCAGTCCCTTCCTCCCCCCCCCCCACATGACTAATAGATTAGCATTCAGATCTTGGGCCTGTTTGGGAAGTAGCTTGATTTCTTCCTCTGGAATCTCCATTCTTTAAAAAGCTATCATCATTGTGCTCACTTTCTTCTGAAATTGTGTATTGCATTTTACACAGGGAAAGAAGGTTGTCACTATTGTTTTATATAGTAGGAATCAGAAGGTATACTTATTATTCTTTACTGCAGAATAAAATCTTAGAAATGCAGAATTTGAGCAGTGGTGTATTTTGTGTTCTCTTTTCTAAATTTGCTCATGAAGCATGCACACTATACAAAAAAATAACTTAAATTTTTTAATTTTATTTTATGTGCACAGGTGTTTTGCCTTCACATGTATCCATGCACAGCATGTGTTCATGGAGGCCAGAAAGGGTATCTGATCCCCTGGAACTGGAGTTACAGATGATTGTGAGCCATCCTGTGGGTGCTGGAATCAAACCCGGGGTCCTCTAGAGAAGCAGTCAATGCTCTTGACCACTTGAACCATCTCCTCAGCTCCTCCATTTAAAAATTTTTAAGTTTAAAAACATTAGGATAGCAGAAGAGCCAACTAAAATGACTATCTTAGATACTTGAATTAAAACCCGTGCTAACTTGAGCTGGTACTCAAGCCTGCGTGTTTGGCTTTTCAGTACTGGTATCCTAATGCACCTTTATTGTAGGAGACTATTTAAACTCTGTGTTTTTTTTTTTTTTTTCTTTTTTCTTTTCAGGACCACCTAAAATTATACTTATTTTAGCTACTTTTATAAACTTGTAGTGAGTGGAGTGAAATAAATGCTGTTTCAAGAGCTAAGAGAATATTAAGGAATAGAGCATGTTGACTACTCTGAGCTTGTATAGACATGGTATTTCTTCTACTTTGGTGATGGTATGTGTTGCTGAATATACAGTTCTCATTTATATACCCTTAAGTTAGACCTAGCTGGGTTCTATAGGAATTATGCTATTCAGTTTGTCACTACAAAGCAGTCATTATGTTCTATGTAAGGATTCTTTCCCAACACACGTGATTAATTCTATCTTTTTAAATCTGATTTTTATTGTAATTATGTAATAATCACAGTGTATCAATATGCTTGCCCTTTCAGCTTTTGCTGTATATAAGCTTTAATCACTCTTACAAAATAATCATTTATAGATTATAAATTTGAAATTATCCAAAAATATTTGTGAAATGTTATAGAAAAATAGCATAAATTATTTCTTTGTGAATCCATGTTTATCTTCAGAACCACTTTCCTGGTATTATGTTCATATTTGTGATTATTTCTTAATACATGAATAACCTTTGAAGAATATCACTTTAGTCTCTTAGAACAGTTTGTAATTTGACAGAGTTATTCAATCTGATTTCTCTAATGCATTTTTCTTATCTCTAAATGAAGTTATAAAAATATATTTCTCATGTAGATTTTGAACGACCAAATAATACAATTTTTGTGAATGACATAAACTTTAAAGTATATATATATATATATATATATATATATATATATTTGCATTTTGTTGAAACAATCTTTTTTTGGATGACAAACATGGAAGCACACACTTACAATGTAGGCACAAATGCATAAGTGTATGTGTAATACATACCACACATAGATTGCCAATGAAGACATTCATTGTATTTGCCAAATCACTTGATCTCAAGAACATCTAAATCTCTTTTTGCAACCAGAAGGGATTGGGAAAGGTTCAAGCAGTATTCCCCACTGTGGTCTCTCCTACCCCAGTTTTAAAGATGTTATTATAGGTAAACTATAGAAAATCAACCTTTTAGGAAGAATTCAAAGAAATCAAAGTCTTGGAAATTCGCCTCCAAACAAAATTCTTTGTGTTCACCATGAACTTAATGATGGTCACTCATACAGCTCCATACAGTATAGACACTGTAAACCATCTCTCTGAATGTGGTCATCATTTAATAGCTGGTCAGTATTACATTAACTCTTTCCAGTGGCCAGTTAATTCTTTATCTGTTGTGAAGTCAGAGTTAACAAGAGTTAAAAGAGCAAATGTTTAACCATAGAAACTGCTAGGTTTCACTTTTATATCAAGTAAAAAATTGACTCTGAACTACAAAGGAAATGTTTTATAAAAATCTCTTGAAAAAAGCAGATTTGACTCTAGATCCACCTTTGAAAGAATTTGTTTTTTCTTTTAGGAAATGTAACAGGAAACGTAGCTTGTAGAGTGGAAGCTCTTTTATCACTGTTGAATTTAACTTTCCTTCTTTAGATACATACAGTCCTTTTACATATTTTCTTTTATGTTAGAGTCAAAACACCAAGCCCTTTAACTGTGCCTACTATTGTAAGCTGTTCAATAATAGCTTAGTTATCTGAGCATTTTTTTTCCATGGAGTGAAAATTTGTTTTTAACTATTTCTAAAAAGTAGTAATAATGCCATAGAAATATTATAGCGACTATACTTTTGCAAAATGCTTACTACTTTGCTTTCTTGTTTTCAAAATATACTTGGGCCTGATAAGACCCTATAAAATCTCTTATATGCAGATTTTTTTTTCTAAACTGGGGAATTTATATTTATAGTTTATATCTTATTTATACATAGAAGGCACTATGGATGATGGATGTTTTTAAAATATATTTGGAAAATGGCTCCTGTTTATGTATTCCACATGTCATTGTTTTTGGGTTTTTTTTTTTTTGTTGTTGTTGTTGTTGTTTTTTTTAGCTTTTTTCTTGATAGGATCAACTAAAATGAGGAACAGAATTACTATGATATAACAAGTCATTTACTTCTTAACATCCTGCTGCACCCTGTCCTTCTTATACACTACACTAAACTAGAACCTGAGAGTATCTAGGAGTGCTAGCTTTGGACACATGGCGAGGTAGAGGGTGGTTATAAGTTAGGAACAGTGTATTCTGTCTTTACTATCATTTTAGTCAAAATGCTTGGAAATTTGGCCCTGTTAGAAAACACCACTGTTTTGTAAAACCTTACAGGCTCTAATTGTTAGCACCTATTTTAGCTGCAGATTGGGTTTATAAAGTAGAATTTGATGTCTGCAGTCTGTCTTAGTTAGGGTTTTTATTGCTGTGAAGAAATACCATGACCATGGCAATGCCAATAAAGGAAGAACATTTAATTGGGGTGGCTTACAGTTCAGAGGTTTAGTCCATTATTGTCACAATGGGACATGGCAACATGCAGGCAGACAGTTCTGGAAATGGAGCTGAGATTTCTATATCTTGACTTGCAGGTGACAGGAAGTAGTCTGAGACACTGTTCATGGCTTGAGCATATGAGACGTCAAAGTCCACCCCACAGTGACACACTTTCTCCAACAAGGCCACGCTTCTTAATAGTACTACTCCCTATGAGGGGCATTTTCTTTCAAGCTCCCACATTGTCCATCATTTTGTTATTGGCTTATGAAGTAGGATTTGATGATTGTTGTCTATCATTGTGTTATTGGCAAATATCAATGTGCTACGTTCTTTCTAATCATGATCAGATTCTTTATGATTCAAATGACTTCCCTTAAATGTTGCTTTTACCTTTTTGGCTATGTATGCATGGACCTTTCTAGTCAGTATTCATCTCCACATCCCAATTTGTGAGGTTTCAAAGAAATTTTATCCACCCAAAATAATGTTAGTATTGAGTCCCAAATTCCCTTTGTAATGATTTTATACTCTCATTAAGATATCCATTTTTATTTCTATACCCTCTACCTCCACTAAGACCAGCCAAGGTCAAGGAGGGCCAGGGAATTGGGTTCTGGATACTCAAGGTTTTGTAAACTGCAAAATGATGGGAAGACTGTAAAGCAGAAGAAAGAGAAACCGAGGCATCTACTGGAGAACTTGGAAGAACTGGAGGAACCATGTTCATCAGAGAGATCTCTGCCTTCTAGCTCAGGAAGAGGGAGGGATGATACCCAGACTGCCAGTGATCAGCATGATAGAAAGCAGGCTGGTCAAGAGAGGCTCTGGAGACCTCCACTTCCGAAGATCACCGGTGAGGTATTTCTGAGCACTGAATCTGATGACTGGGAGGCTAGCAGTAGCCCTCGAACTCGGAGTTGGGAAAAACAGTCCCGACACCATGGCAGACTTTCACCCAAGTCTTCACAGAAAACAGGGCTTCTCTCTAAGGAAATTGTGTGTGGGAGGGACCTTGGGCAAGGTGAACACAGAGAAAGGAGACGTAAGCCCAGGACTTCTCCCTTCTTAGAGGATGAAGAACAGCATCACCACCATTATTCAGGTAATGAATTGCACTGTTTGAAGTCCGGTGTGTAAACCCAGTCAGTTCAACAAGCAGCCTTTGTCTCTGTCCAATTTGAATTCTTATTTTAAAATGAATCTTAGAGCCTGGTATTGATGAGTATCCGATTGATTTTAGGTCTATAGCAAGAAGGAAATACTTGTACTGCCCTCCTCTCTAAGAACATACTAAGAGGATTCTCCAGGCCCAGGTTGCAAGGTGCCAATCTAAAATAATAGTTATTGTTTTCTACATTTTTGTATCAGATACTCTGATTCTAAAATGAAACTTTGGGGATTTTTGGTTTTATTTCAGCAAATCAAGAAAACCTGTTAAGTGTTTGTCTGCCAGTGGAACTTGAAGTATTTTATCCTCTGGCCCGCACCTTTCTCATGTGTGAGACTCTGGAGAGGCAGTCTGTTTAGAGTACTTTCAGAATATGGGCATTCACATCATTTTTTATCAGGGATAGGTAGAGTATTTTCTAAAACTGGAAATTTCTGAGTCAATTCGAAGTATTTTAAATCTGCAAGTGATATTTGCATAATTACAGCTTTAAATTATTGTTTTAAGTTACCTTTTATGTGTAACTCTTAACTCTGCAGTTTTTCAAAGTGCCAAAACACACAAGTTCTCAATATCTGTAAAGTAACACAGGGTAATGGTTGAGGAGATGGCTCACTTACTACATGGATATGAGAACCTGGGTTTAAATCTAGAACCCAGGTAAAAAAGTCAGGCAGCCTTAGAAGATTCCCAGAATCCTAGTACTCAGGAGACAGACAGTGGTTCCCTACAACACACTAGATAGCTGTCGTAGCCAGAAACAGTTCTGAATTCAGCAAGAGACCTATCTTCAAAGTATAAAATTGAGAGGGAGGAAGAAAAACCCAGGAATGTTAGAGATCCATGCACACATGCATTAACACTTTACACACTCATGTACATGCATACTTTTCTACCACATATTGTGCAGAAAAATAGAGTTAAAAGACACAAAATTAAAAAAAGAAATGTGTGTGTACAAGAAATAACTCTTAAGTTTTGGCAACCTCGAAGCTTAGCCTTGTAATCTCCTAGATACAGTAGCAGCACTGAGTGTTGTCTGGGACACACTGAGGAACTGTAGCATTGTCACGACAGCTGTAATTTTAATAGCTATAACATCATTCTTGTTTCAGTTAGTGCCTACAAAGTTTTACAGGGAAGGAAAGGTTACTGGAACAGAAGTATCAAGGAGGATCTGGTGTGCTCTAATTACACATTTCTAATGATTGTAAAACTTGTTTCTAGGTTGCAGATTCACTCTGACCCTTTGGCCTTAACATATCTCATAATAAAAGGACTTGGTTATGAGGACAGATGTGAAGGAACGGAGAGATAAGTAGGATTGGAATGCATAATGTGAAATCCACAAAGAATTAGTCAATAAACGTAAAAATAAAATAAGTTAATAAAAAAGGACTTGGTTATAAGGAAAATTAAATTTTAGTTTAGGAAGCTGTACTGAATAGCACATAAATTGTGTGAGCATTATGTTAAGATCTAAGCTCTAGAGACGGATGTATTTAAAGGTGGATACATAAACATTATCAGATTTACTGCACCCTCTTAGAAAGACATGAACAAAGAACTGGGAGAATAGAGAAGAGTTTGCTGGCATTCATTAGGTAGGTTTGTGAGGAAGTTACACAGGCTAGATTAAACATGTAGGAGTTCTATGCAGCATGGGAGGAGACTTGGTGATGCCATTGACCTCTACATTTGGATTCTGCAAATCTGATATGAATGTGCTCAAAAAGTCAGTTAAACTTTAAAGCACTTAGTCATGCCCCAACATTTTTTAAGGAAGTTTGAGGACCTGAAACTAAGTACCCACTTAGTCTTCAGGACTGAGGTTGTAAGTAAATAGTTGCTCTGTTAATTCAAGAGTTTAGAGAACAGGGCAGTTATAACTACTAAAATGATTACTGTGGGGGTGCTTAGGGTTTATCATTTTATTCTTGGCCTGCTTTAGACGTCTTAGTTCCCAGTTTCTATTGGTATTTCATTCATTCTGAACCTTTTTCACATGGTCTGGCGATTACATAAAGAAACAATAATGAGGTACTGGTGTCAGCTCTTATAGAAAACAATTACAATTCTAAAAGATGTGGTACATGCCAGACTCCTTGTCCGCTATTGATGAATACACTAGCATGAATGACAGCTCTGGGTCTAAGAGCATTTGCAGAATACTAGTGCAAGAAATCAACTGAGAATGCAACTGCTAAATTAAAGTGAGAGTTGGTTGATTTTCCATAAAGACTTAACTCTCTCTGACTTTCAGAAGAACTTATTGTACTTACATCTGTTATAGCTCCTTGGTTGCACAGGTTAGCTTCTTACCCTCCAGGGCCTTGCATACTTGTACTTTTCTTATGTGAATTCCAGACTCAGATACATTATGGCGTGACATGCTCTAACTGTCAAATGTCTTCTTATAAAATATGCATACACAATAGTGTAAATTTAATCTTCAATACTAGCACTTTTAGTTTTTTTTGTTTTTTTCAGATTTTTCTTTTTTTTATTTATTTTGTATTTATCAAAAAACAGTAAAATGAATTTAAAGTGCTGAGAAGTTAACAATAACTATAAAGAAGATAAAAATCATAAGCATGACTTATCAAGGGTGATAATGCAAATAAGATTGCTGCACATATATTTACTTTGTGTTCAGCTTTCCCTCTGAATTTTTTTTTCCATCTATGTATATCCTTATTCAAAGTCCCTTCCCCCTCCCACCACATCAGGACATTTTTTCTTCTCCGCAACTCCCCATCCCCTCCCTGGGCAGGGAGAAGACAGTCCTATGGTCCCACTGACCCAATAATGCTTGGATCAGTCTCCACTCCTGGCAAATCCAGTTTTGTGCCCCCTCCTCAAGTGTGAGTCAGGTGTTCCTATAGTTGGAGTGGGATCCGAAGGGTCAGTCCAGGATGTCTCTGATCCCAAGCTGTTCAGTGGTTGTGGTTTGCCGCTTGGACATGCTTGGCTTTTTTTCTTGTTTGTTTGTTTAGAGACCACTAATGAGTGAGTACATCCCCTGCTTATCTTTCTGAGATTGTGATACCTCGCTCAGGAGGATATTCTCCAAATCCATCCATTTGCCTGCGAATTTTAGGATATCATTTTTTCTTACTGCTGAGTAGTATTCCATTGTGTAGATGTACCACACTTTGTTAATCCATTCTTCAGTTGAGGGACATCTAGGTTGTTTCCAGGTTCTTGCTATTACAAATAATGCTGCTATGAACATAATTGAGCTAATACCTTTGGAGTGTGATTGTGCCTCTTTAGGGTATATACCCAGAAGTGGTATTGCTGGGTCCTTGGGGAGATTGATTCTCAATTTTCTGAGAAACCTCCATATTGCCTTCCAAAGTGGCTGACAAGCTTACACTCCCACCAACAATGGAGGAATGTTCCCCTTGTTCCACATCCTCTCCAACATAAGCTGTCATCTGTGCCTTTTATCTTAGCCAATCTAACAGGTGTTAGGTGATATCTCAAAGTTGTTTTGATTTGCATTTCTCTGATGGCTAAAGATGATGAGCACTTTTTCAGGTGCCTTTCAGCCATTCGTAGTTCCTCTGCTGAGAATTCCCTTTGTAGATCTGTACCCCATTTTTTGATTGGGTTATTCAAGGTTTTGGGCTCTAGATTCTTGAGCTCTTTATATATCTTAGAGATCAGTCCTCTATCACTTGTAGAGTTGGTGAAAATCTTTTCCCATTCTGTAGGCTGCCGTTTTGTCCAATTGACAGTGTCCTTGGCTTTACAGAAGCTTCTCAGTTTCAGGAGATCCCACTTATTGATTGTTGGTCTTAGTGTCTGTGCCACTGGTGTTATATTTAGAAAGTGGTCGCCTGTGCCAATTTGTAGAAGTGTATTTCCCACTTTCTTTTCTATCAAGTTCAAAGTGGCTGGGTTTAAGTTGAGGTCCTTGATCCACTTGGATTTGAGTTTTGTGTAGGGTGACAGGCTCGGATCTATTTGCATTTTTCTACACACTTCCATCCAGCTATGCCAACAGCATTTGTTAAATATACTATCTTTTTTCCATTGAATGTTTTGGGCCTCTTTGTCAAAGATCAGGTGTTCATAGGTTTTTGGGTTAATGTCTGGATCCTCAATTTTATTCCATTGGTCCACAAGTCTGCTTTTATGCCAGTACCAGGCTGTTTTTATTACTGTAGCTCTATAGTATAGCTTGAAGTCAGGGATGGTGATACCTCCTGAGGTTTTTTTGGTTACAGATGCACACCTCCATTTCAAGCACTTGGGAAACAAAAAAAGGAGAATCTCTGTGAGTTGTCGGTCAGCCAGGGCTACATATTAAGGTCCCATCTAGTAAACTCTCTACTCACATTTATCTTACTATATCAAATTGTATTTAAAGAGAACAGTTCATGTGCATTTCATTTGGGAAGTCTTTGTGTTCTCTGACTGTAGAATGTTTACTAGAAAGGATAGGAAGCAGGTTACCTGGAAATGTTGCTCTGGGTAGAACACTTGCCTAGGATAATCATCTGTAGTACCACCCAAAAAGAATGGGGTTGTAGTGGGGAGGGACATAGAGAAGGAAAGGAGCAGTTGGGATGTGGCTAATCTATTTAAGAGCAGTTTCCAGATTATATTTAGAATGCCAAAGTGTACAGATATCTGTTTTTATAATGATGACTCTTCAATGTACTATAGACCAATAAAACTTCTCATCATTTTGGGTCTAGAAGACACTGTAGTTGGGGAGGCAGTTCTGTCTATCCTGAAATCCACTGTCTTAAGCTGAATGTTTCTGCAAAAAGAAAGTTGCAAATGCCAGTGATGTTCAGGGATGTGAATAAACTGTCATCATCTATATAGTTAGACCTGAAAGGTATAGTAGTTTGAATTCTGCCTTTTATTAATGGTATTCTATTTCTTTTAAAGTGATGGTAGTTATAATGTTAGTATCCTGCTGGCTTCATAATACTACATCTTTGTTAAAATTTAAAGTGATGTTTCCATAGTTAATTTTTTGCAGAAGAAGCCATTGGTGGGAAATGTTGGATATTTTAAAAGCTGAGTAGATCAACTTATAACATTTCACTTGGTAGAAAATCAGGCATAATGTATCATTCTCAGTCAGGTTTTAGGCTGTTAATTGAGCTTGTTTCTTGTCTTTAGATTGGAATATGGTACAACAATTTTTCCATTCACTGATTTTTTTTTTCCCCTGTACCGAGTGCCCTACTTAAGTTTAGATGTTTGCTCTGAAACCTGTCTTTCTAAATGCGATCATGCAAATCATAACTTAAACAAGTGTATTTACCCTATTGCATATATTCTGTTCTTCAGAGTACCCCAAACCAGTCAGAAATCTGTTATAATCCAGGCTAGAGCAGCATAGGATTCAATATCAGTAGAGTAGATTTGTGATGATCTGTGTAGACAGGTCCTGGGAAGTGTGAATTAAGGAACACAAGGTTTCTCATCATTTTTTAATCATAAGATCCATAAGATCTTATGATTTAAAACAGAGATCCATAAGATTGGATAACCCTAACCCTAACCCATAAGATCTCTGTTTTAAATTAACCATATTAGATAGAATGTCTATAAAAGTAGATTTTATAAGAGAACCCAAATTATCTAAATATAGTTTTATTTTCATGTATGTATGTGTTATCAGCTTGTGAATCAAATGTAATGAGGCATTTGGCTAGCTATTTTAATATATACTTATCTTGATGGCATAATGTGCTAAGCCAATACATCCATGGTGCTTGAAGATAAGAATCCATTGGAAAGGCTTAAAATAGAAGCCCAAGACAAGAGCTCACCAAGGATACTCAAATAGAATACATGGTATTGGGAATAGTATGTTAATATTAGTCAAGCAATCATACGTGTATCTAGAATGTGATAGTGGCACTGATCAGTAGTACAAAGAGTTTTATCAGAATAAAGTTTGTATCTGTTTGATGTCATTTACTGTTGATTATATTAAATGCCTAATCTATGGGTTAAAAGGTATTATTATTTCTGAGGGCAATATATTCACCTTGTTGATTAACTGCAGCTTACAAAGGTATGCAAAGAGAAGTATCCACAATTTTGAAATGACATTAACTTTTGCCTTATTTGAAATTTATAGAAGGTTGTGTGTTCCTATAACATTGCAGAGTAACAAAGCATACGTGTCAGCCAGTTCTCCTTGTCCCTTCCTCTCTAGTGGAACATTTTCTGAGGTCATTATATTCTCTGATATTTCTTCCATGTTATGTTTTCCCTAAAATCTTATAATATCAATAACAGATGGGTCAAAGCTGCAGGAAAGATGTCGAGCAAATGTTTTTGTGTCTCCAACACAGGGTAAGCAGTGTCATCTTTGACACATTCTCACCTTCCTTGAAGATGGTCCTGTCTACTCTGCAGAAGGTGCATAGGCTACAGGACCTGAGAGGAAGCCTTCTCTTTGTTGTCTAAACCACAGTAAAACTCAGATTCTGGAACCTTTTCTCTTTATTCTTTTTATTTTCAGTAGCTTTTTTTTTTATTCTTTTTTGCGGTTTCTGTTTTGAAAACCTGCTTTTATTTTAGTTTTTTGCATAACATTTTGCTGTTGAAGGAACTATGTGAGAAATATTTCTATCAGGCAGATTTGGGGAAGTAACTTTGATAAAATGTTTGAATTGTGTATGCTTGCCCAGGAAAAAATTTATTTCAAATTCATTCCTCACTGAAATATACAGTGTAGCTTATTGTAATCATCAGTGTTAAATATTAAGAGAGAATGTCTTTTTCTTACTATTTTTTATCTTTTAAGAAAATAACCACAGTTACCTCATTTAACTGAATTTTTTTTTTCCTAGGAATGAAACCGAGGGGAATAAAAGAAGCTGTCTGTACGTCTGCACGAGTGACCCACAGGGACCAGGAATGGTATGATGCTGAAATTGCCCGAAAATTGCAAGAGGAAGAACTTTTGGTGAGTGTATTTAAGGTAAAGTTTCACCGAAGTAGTAAGGATACGTGTGCAAGCTGAATCATAATTCATTTATATAATAAAATTTATCATTGGTATTATGATTCTGTCAGTTGAAAATCTGGTGGGAAAATGGAGACAGTGGAGTAGATTGTCATCCCACTTACCCATGGTTTACTTTCTGTAATTTTGGTTATCTATAACTAAATAAAAGTACTTTAAGTAAAATATTATTAAAAGTAATATCTTCTATTATTGGGGTTATCACTTCTTTCCAGTGACTGATTTGTATATTAAACCGTTTTGAATTTGTATGCATAGAAGAAAACAGTCTTTGTGGGGTTTGGCTTTATCTCCACTGTCAGACATTCAGTTATGCTATAGGATGTGTCTTACTGAATGAGGAGGCCTTGTACATATAGCTGTGCATATTGGTAAGCATTACCAACAGAGCTCCATATTCTGATTTCTATATTAATAAGTTTGGTAGTTCTCTAAAAATATTCTGTTGAGTTGCAAAGTCCCTTCATTCTAGCTGGTGAAAATATGCCCAATGGCCATCAACTTTAGGGATTCAGCTGTAGCTCATTTCAAATTCCAGTTTATGTAACATAGATGTTTTAAATGGATAATGCAGATTTCAGTTATCTGTTGTCCTTCTGATTCACAGGCTACGCATGTGGACTTAAGAGCAGCTCAGGTTGCCCAAGATGAGGTCAGTTTTTTATTAATAAGATTTCCCTAGATTGTGAGAAATAACATCAAGTCTGTAACGGATGATGTTGCCCATATCTTAGGAAATTGCTCGACTTTTGATGGCTGAAGAAAAGAAAGCTTACAAGAAAGCCAAAGAGCGAGAAAAGTCATCTTTGGACAAAAGGAAACATGATCCTGAGTGCAAGGTAGTGTGGGGGGTTTTCTGTTTCCTCTATCTTTAATCACAGTAAAGTGAGAGAAGAAAGCAGGACTACTTTCATGTTAAGTGCTGAAAATGTTTGGATATGTAAAATACTGTATTGCATATACGACTAATATTTTGTGGTTGTTTGGCAAAGAAGAACATCTTTGAATTGGTACTGCTCAGATTGCAAAACTCACTTTGATTGTTTTTCATACTAAGACTAGTGCAAGGATCTATTTTCATATACTTACATTGCAAAAGGACATGTAGTTTTCACCTGCTTTCCAACCTTCCGCAGTGAGCGGCAATTGCCTGCTTTCCCAATGTGCCTGCAGGGTCCCCCTGCCCTTTCACATAGCTTCCTGTATGTGTTTCAGAGATGGACTGGTAGGAAATGCATATTATCCCTAGCAATCATTGCTTATGTCTCAGTATAACATTTTAGTAGGACCTAAGGATCTTTTGCTCCTTAATCAGGAGCAGTTGCACATAATCAATCGTTCTACTGTGAAATAATCTAATTGTGTACACAGGTTTCAAGTTTAATTTAGCAATCAGTATTTGTGTGCAAGGTACTACTCAGAGCTCTGAAGAAACACAAAGGTATCTTTTCCTGACAGTGAGAGGAAGACAGACAGTGTGGGTGCTGATGGTGGGATGCACTGAAGAGGCAGAGGTAAGAGGGTGACTAGAGTAAGACAAATTAGAGACAGCTAACAGTGCAAAGCCAAGTATTGTAGAGGAACATGCAAGGAGGAAGAGAGTTAATGAAGTAAGGCTTTGGGAAGCAGAATTTGTACTAACATGGGAATATGCAGCTTCAAGTCAGTACTCAGAACACACATAATCTCTCCACTGTTTTCTCTGTATTTCTCGTCTAGATCTGTGGTCCTGCCTCCCTTATAGTTTCAGTAATTATTGTGAGGGAAAATACCCTTGGAACTGTGCTGATAATATCACTTAACCTTTTATTTTTACTTAGTTGCTAAGTATCAGTCTTAAGACAAATGGAAGAAGAATTTTTATGTGAAGTCTATCTCTGTAGCCCACTCATTTTTAGTGTGTTCTCATGTATTTATTTCCTTTTAATTAAGCATCCCCAAACGTTTTTGCTACATGAAGAAGCCACAGGTGTTCAGATTCTTTGACCAAGTAAAGATAGTTTAAATAGCTACCTTGCTAACAAGTGTCCTGCTCTTTGCAGTTTCCAAATTCTGTAACTGGTACTGGTACAAATCCTTTCTTAAAAAATTTGTCTTAAAATGTGCTTTAGTTGGTTGGTTGGAAAGTTTTCATCCTGAGTTAGATACAGAAAAGACCCTGAGAACTGAAATTCAGATTCCATCAACTGTCTCTTCTTGATCTGATCAGCTGTGCATGTCTGTGAGCATCACAATGTGTGTAGTGTGGTATGTGGCCCACTAATCTGGTCACCAGACAGACTGCACCAGACCATTTGTCTGTCAGTTTTTGTCTTGAGTGACTGCATATAAAAATATTTTATATTATTCAGCTAAATGTAGCCTGAAATACCAAAAGGAAAGTTTGTTGGAGAATACATATTTTCTAAATTTCACTTTTTCTATTGTTTGGTGTTTTCTTTTTCTGTTCACAGTCAAAAGCAAAGTCAACACACTCAAAGTCAAAAGAAAGTGAAGAAGCACATCGTTCCAAGATTGACAGGCCGTCACGGTAAGTGATCTCTAAAAAGGAGAAAGAGGAAGTGAGCACAGATGAGCTGTCTGAGAAGACAACTGTTCTTTTTAGCAGAGAGCCAAACACTGCAATTGGGGTGGGGGGGTAGTTTCAAGTGTCACAGGGTTATTCCCAACCCTTATTCAGAATGTTGGAGTGGGTTGCACAAATTATGTAAGGAAAACTGATAATGGACACTAAGGTAGAAGGAGAATTCCTTTTGGTTTTTGTTGGCACAACTTCTTGTCATTTAAGAAGTCTATGCCCTTAACTAGAGAGAGATGAGATTACCAATTTCTTAATTAAAATCTCAGATTTTAAACTTTCATTGGGTCTGAGAAGATAGCTCACTGGTTAAGAACATTTGTGTTTGTGTGTGAGAGTGGTTTATGTGTGTGTGTGTCTATGCATGTGTTTGTGTGTGTGTGTCTGTGCAGTTAATTGCCTTGTTACAGACTGTGTCTCACTATAGTAAATAGCTGGCTATGCTCAGTGTTCTTTCTTATTCACACAGTCACAGCATTGAGGAACTGCTGTGTGGAGAAGCAAGTTCTTTTTTATTAATTAGTTTATAATGCCTTTTTAGAATGTTTGATTAAAATATGAGGAGAAACTGAATACAGAAAGATGGCATGGAGAAAACAGGGGAGAAGAATAAAGGAAGTTTGATCCATGGGAATTAATCATCTGTAGTTAAATAGGATCAAGAAGCTTTGTTATTTAGCAGAAGCAAACCTATAAATAACAGTTATGATGTATATAGTTCAAGCCCCTTGATGAAAGTATAGTTCACTATAAAGAACACATAGGGACTGAAGAGATGGTACACAGAGGACCTGGCTTCAATTCCCAACTACCCACATAGAAGCTCACTACTACTTAAAATTTCAGTTCCTGGGGACCTGATACCCTTTTGTGGTTTCTATGGCACTGAGTATGTAAATGGTGCACATAATACATGTACACAAACACTTATACACATAGATAAAAAATAAATGCACCGTTTATAAAAGAAATGATGGGGCTTCATCAGTGGCTCACTGGTAAAATGGCTCACTGGCTGCTCAGAGGACTTGGGTTTGATCCCCAGTACCCACATGGCAGCTTACAGCCACAAGAAGCTATATAATCTTGTGGAATCCAACATTCTTGACATCCAGGGGCACTGCATACATGTGTTTCCCAGTTGTGCCTACAAGCAAAAACATCCATATGCACAGAGTAAAATACAATAAATATTTCAATAAAAGAAATATTAAAAGATTAGACAGGTATGTTTAATCAGATTTGAATATTGAATTATGCTACCTTATAAATATTTTCTATTTTTATGTATGCATTAAAATGAGTTTAGATGAACAAATAGGCGCTGGGTATATAAGTTGGTTTGTAGAAGTGTTACCTAGCATGAGAGAAACCCTGGAATTGGTTTCATCCCTGAATAAGCTGAACATGGTGGTGTTGTGTGTTGATCCTGGCAGTAGGGAAATGGAGGAAGATCAGAAAGCCAAGGCCACTGTTGTCTATATAGCATGTTCAAGATATGAGGTCTCGAGGAAAGAATAACAAAAGGAAAGAATATACTCTAGTAGTATTTTTAAAACTCTGAATTAATAAAACCTTGACTTTTAATCCTGACTTAATAAGTATTATTGAAATTATTGGGTTTTGAAGATCGCTTCCCTTGTAGGCTTGTGCTAGAGTTCTGATCCCTCAAATACATGAAAAACTGTCATGCTTGGTAGTACTTGTAATTTTTGCACTTGGGAGGCAGAGATGACATCCTCCAGGCAAGCTGGTTAGCTGGACTAGCTAATGCTGGCAGGCGCTGGGTTCAGTGAGAGACTCTGCCTTTGTTAATGTAGGAAGCTACTGAGGGAGACACGAACATTAATATCAAACTTCCACATACACACACATGCACATGCTTAGCACACCATGTACACCAACACAAATTTGAACACATACACATACAATATTACAAGTAAAAATTTTTTAAATATGCATTTAAGCTTATGTAATTTTAAAAGATAAATACCTTTCAGAAAACAATACTGGGTTTATATTGTTCTGAGGACAATAGTAACATAATGCATGTAAAAATCTGTTGTTCTTTAACTTTTGCTAAGCACATATAGAATGTTTATATTTATAGTTGTTTACATTCCTACAGTATCCAATTAAAGAAAGAGGTAGTCTGTTCTCAGGAGGTAAATATTTGGTTTTTATTTAGTCACATGAGTTCAAATCATTTTTAGGGGTGTTTTCCTCAGCCTTCAAAGTTCTTTGCTTCTTTTTTTATATTGTTTTTTGAAAATCAGTATCAAACATTATATAAAAAAGCAAAACATACAGAATAGATAAAAAAGACATACAGTAATCAAACTTTTCTTTTCTCTAAAGTACATGAAACATAAAAAATAAAATCTAAAGCTTCTCAATCCAGGTTAGGCTCAGCTACAGATAAAGAAAACACAGTAGGTCACAGCAAGTGCCCACGGATGCACTATGGCCACCACAATATCTTTGACAGCAAATAAATCAGGGAACTCTTGTATGACTATTTTTAAAGGTTCATCAGAATTGAAAACAAGTTCACAGAATATAAGTAGGTCTTCTGAAGGCTCCTGGAGACAATGAAAGTGAATAAACAAACGATCTTTTATAGTAACTGTTAATTACTGTGGAGTGGCACACACATAGATCCTTCTGTCTTTGTGCTGAAAGGAATACTTTTTGTAGATATTATTTGCTAAAATGTTGTGTATATGAGAAAACAAGAATTTCATGAAACATTATTTCATAGTATAAAACATCACATACTTAACAGATTTGTGGGTGTGTATATTTTGTATAGTATCTGTTTCCTCTTTCACATGTAATCATGGTGGAAAGGTTGGGTAACTTTTGCATAGACAGTAGACAGGATAGGAGAACATGAGTTTTCATGGTCATTCTGTGTAACAGTTCAGCTTAGCAGTGGCATCCGTCAACAATGACGATGACAAAACAGACAACATATTCTCACAAGGAGCTTGGAGTGTCCACTGCCAGTGTCCCGTTTACTTTGTTATTCCAAGTTTTTTCTCTTGATTGTGGGAATTAAGGATGAGTCAGGATTAATTTCAAGTCAGAACCTTTAGAGGGCTTGCTTGTGCTCACTTACAGCCCAGTGAGACAGAGGCAGAAAGAGGTTGCCTTCTAAGCCACTTGGGAAGAAAACTTGTCTAAGAAAGGAAAACAGTTTCAACTTCAGGGTTTTACACTGAAAATGCAAGTTGCTGTTTTAGTTTTACCATAGAATAGACTAAAACTTTCACAGGTCTCTTTTACTTTCTAGCACATTCATATGGATATCAGTTATATTTATCTGTACACAATCTTTGATTACCCTCATACTTAGATAGACCTAAGATAAGCCCAGTCTCTTTAAGAGTGAAGATTTCTTTGCTGTTATGAAGTTTATAGTCTAACAAATAATGATTCAGACCACTAGGATGACTTTAGTGAGTGACTTGGGTGAAAATACTGGGTGTGAGAAGCTAGCTGGACACTAAGCTTGACACGCTGCAGGCAACATGAGGATGAAGAACATTTAGCAGTCTTACTAGTTAAGAATATAACTTGAGGAGAGAAGGAAGCAGGTAATTGTAACACAAGAACTACAGAACAAACTCTAGATTAATAAGAGTTTTATTGTCTTTAACCATAAATACCACTAACTTTGAAACAGTCCTCTTCATTGTAACATAATAGTTGTGTAGGAAGCAGTAAGTCTATATGTGTTTCCTGTGCTGCCCCAGAAAGTTTGCTGTGAAAGATCTCTCCTAAGTGGTTGCAGCAAACAACATATGAACAATAGCAATATCAATATATATTTTAATATGGAAAGGGGGACGTTTTGCTGAGTTCCATCCCTAAACAAAGAACCACAGATAGCTGTTGACTGGTGGGAGAAGGAGACTTAGTCGCTCCCAGGGATGAGCCAGTCGGATGTCCAGTGCATAGAAGTCACCTTAAAACCAGGTGCACAGAAACAACACACATGGAGGTTGTCTTTTATACATGTGTGTGTATGTATTTGCATACATATATATATCTGCTATATATATATATGTAACAAATATAAGCAAATAAAAAGTAACTATAAACTTGAGAATTTTGGAAGGGCATGTTAGGGGCTAGACAAATAAAAGGGAAGGGGAAAGGGATGTAATTCTATTTCAATTAAAAATTAAATATATAATATTTTTAAAAAGCTGAACAAAGTAATATAGCAAGAGCCTGAGAGTTTCTTAGAGTGAATTGCTTGTCACTGCATGGATGTTCAGTGCTTTTGTCTTCAGGTTTGGAGGTCCCTGGTGAGACTTATGAAAAACTAAGGAGGGTTCTCTGCTACAGTGAATCATGACACACTTTTCTCAGTCTTGGCTCTCATCTTTAGCCACCTTGTGAAGCTAAGTCCTGAAGTACTTGTTCTATGTCAGTTCTCCCTAACTTGTCATCTGTCACTTTCTAAGATGTTAGGGATATCAGTCAACATTGAGAAAACAAACAGGCAGATGACCTGGCTACTATTTTTGTAAGACAGGATTCTGAATGAAAGTGCTGCTGTGCTCACTATGTTTAAAATGCTTTTATACATATAGCAGGAACAAAAATATAAGAACCAAAAATTAAAAATATGTCAAGTGACATTTGAATGTTTGCTATGCAAGGATAAAGAGATCATTCTAGCTGGTCCTTGGTTCTTTTACTACATTCTGTTCACTTTTGGGCTGCACAGAGCACAGGTTTCTATTTACTGCTTCCATTTCAAAATATACAGATGCTCATGTCATATGTGTAGGCACTGCTATTCCTACAGATAAACACGCATAGGTCTGCATTAGTCCGAGCACTGTTTGTGGAATCTGATTCTGTTACCAACTGTGTTGTTTATGCTTAATAAGTATGTACACTTGAATCAGCCACTCATGTCATCTAGCCATACAGCATGTTGTAGGTTCCACATTGAGATGTATGGAGTTCTCCTAGTACATACAGATTGTCATTCCTCTTGACCCTTCCACATCCTGAGTAAGTGATTTCTGCTAGTGATAAGTAGAGAAATTCAAACATGATTGTTTTAATTTGTAGATTCATTTCAGAGTCGATTTTGTACTAAAATGACTATAACTTTTCAAACCTCAACATAGTTTCACTTTATGATTATACAGAAGATCCTATAATACAGTATATATTTTAAATCTGGCTCAATATTTTAAGGGAAAATTTTGACTATACTTGTGGAAAATTAAAATAATTAAACTGGTTTTTCTTTTCATTTTCACCAGTGCTAAGTATTTGCAAAATTCTATATTAAATGATTAAATTAATAAATATTTAGAATTTTAAAATTTTCTTTTTTGACATTTTCTCTTTGACATAAAACCTTATAAATGGAAAAGAAAAAAGAAAGAAAAAAAGAAGAAAAAAAAAGGAAAAAAAAAACCTTATAAATGGGGTGTACAGAAAGTCTCTTGTGTTTTTAAGGTGGACTTTGCCACCTGATGCCTAAAAAAACCACCATTGTTCATGAATGTCCTCCCATTCTTGGTTGCCTCTACCATTTCTGACTCTCAGCTTTAATTTATTCACTTCATTTTTTCCTTGGTAAAATCTGGCAGAATAAAGTAAATGAATGGCAGGGCGTACCTCATTCATATTTGCTTCCATAGCCCAATACCTTACACATATTAGATATTGGGAATATATGCTCAGTAAATTATATATGTCAATAACAGTAAGATAAAAATAATTTATTCAAGGATTTCCAGTTGCTCAGAAACTAAACTGAGAATTCTGAAGCACAGTGGCATTCCCATTCTACAAATATATGTGTGTGTGTGTGTGTGTGTCTGTGTGTGTGTGTGTGTGTGTTGCCAGGATGCTCAGTGAGAGATAGAACTATAGTAAAAATCACTTTGAGTTCTTAAATTCTGACTCCCCGCAGACCTCCACCACCTACAGCAATGGGCCCTGAGGATATGGACCACACCCATTTTATACACCAGCATAGTGCCACTCGTCATTTTTCAAAGTCAGAGTCCTCACATAAAGGTAAGGAGCATCTGTGTGATCAAGCTGAGATCCTATAATAGGAAATGAAATGCTGTCTTCTAGCTGTGGGAGTGGGAAAACAAGCCATCTTCTTCTGCTCATCAGTTATTAAAACACTGGGAAGCTAAAAGTAAATCACTTTAAATTAAATGCAAGGTTTTCTGCATCATTATGCTTTCCTCCATATAGAATTTATTGCTCTTGGGTTACATTATTGGAGGGAATTGCAACCTCCACTTAGATTTGTTGAATTGCTTTATCTACACAGTTTAAAAAAAAATAAATCTGAGGGCTGAAAATTTTCAGTAGTGACACACTCTTCAGTTTCACTTTTTTGTAGTGTTTCAGATGTGGAGTTTTCAGACTAGAGGTGCCTCAACTGATAATCTATAGTCATAATGATAGAAATGAGAAATTAAGGGTAGTTTGTACATATGTTTCAAAGAAAAGTTCCAAACCTAATTCAGATTTCATTCAAGCATGATGCTTATATAAAGCCATCTTTGACAGTGGGGATTACATTTACAGTGTGCACACATATATGCCATACAACTTCTCACACATGAAAGATGCAGTAAAGAAAGTAGTAAGAAATGGAGGAGAACTATAGTGGATTAACAATTTTACAGTGAAGCATATTTGGATGCTTTTATTTTTCCAGTATATGTCTGCAAGTTACAACTCTGGAGGGAAAGGTATCCTGACTTGTCAGGATGTCAGACTATACCTGGAGCTGAAATAGGACAGCTCTGGAGACTGGAGGCACAATAGGACAGCTCAGCTCTGGAGGGAAAGGTTTCCTGATAGGAAGCTAGGCTATACTGAGAGCTACAATGGAGCAGCTCTGGACATAGAGGTATTGTGACCAGTTGGTAATTCAGGCTATACCTGAAGCTGGGGTGCAGTGAGGGATGGTCTCCCTATAGCATATAGCAATCCTGCTCCTCTCCTGGAGAGCTACTACAGCTGAGCTTTGCTCCACCTCATCCCTTAGGGGGCTTCTTAGCAGAGCTCTGCTTCTTCTCTCCAGCCCAACATGTTGCTTGTTCATTCTGCTAATGGGGAAACCCCTAAAGAAATGTAACAATATCCTCTGGCTCAGGTGAAAAGTTGTTACTTTTTTGTGCTTCTCCTTGCTCAGTAAGAGAAAGTCTCAGCAAGGTTTTTTTTCTGCTTAGTCCCTCTAAGCGACATCTTAGCAAGGTTCTTCTGTACCAGGGAATGAAGATCCTCACCCAAGGCGCTTTTGAGAAAGATGTATTTCAGGAGGAATACGGAAGAGTGGCTATCTTTGCAAAGGTGGGAAAGTATAGCCAACAACTGAACAGGCACAGGGGCTTATATAGGACTTTGTAGGGATGGAATTTCTCCAGGGAGAAGATTTTCTGCTCAGGGATTGGTTAGTTTTTGTGTTCAGGGATTCTGTTTAGTTTCATTGGTCAGGGGCAGAGTTGGCTCCAATTTCAGGGCCAAATTGTGCTGCTTTTGCTGATCTTTAGCTTTTTTTACTGATTGTAAGGCTACCTTATGTTTCTTTCACTTGCTCTGATTCTAGGGACAAAGTGTGTTTCTTTGGCACTGGTTTCAGGGCCTTGGTGGGTTTCTTTTGCTATGTTGGCCCCTTTTCCCTATAATGCTCAAGCATGTTTCTTAGGTTCTGGGTTCAGGGCTAACATGTTTTCTTCACTGGCTCAGATCTCTGATGCAGGGTGTGTTTCTTACACTGACTCTGGGTTCAGGGTCAGCATGCTCAGGGATTGGTTGGTTTCATTGGTCAGTTGGTCAGGAGCAGAGATGCCTCTGATTTCAGGGCCAAACTGTGTTTCTTTTACTGGTCCTTTTTTAGTCTTTTAGCTCTAACTTTAGAGCCAGTGCTTATTTATTTACTGGCTCTGATTCCAGGGACAAAGTGTGTTTCATTGACACTGGTTTCAGGGCTTTGGTGGGTTTCTTTTGCTATGCTGGTCACTTTTCCCTATAATGCTTGAGTGTACATACAGACACATTTGTCAAAGTTATTCAGTGAGAGAAAGAGTTCTTTTTTTTATCTTCCCTACCTACAAAAGATTGGTAGTAAAATAATTAGTCCAAAATTGTTAGTTATGAAAGAAGGCTGTATGTGGTACTTTATTCCTGTGGTCTCAGCACTCTAGAAGCAGAGGAAGAAAGATTGGTAATGCTAGGCAAGTATGAAATATATAGTGAGACTTGGAGGGATGGGGAGACTAAGTGAAAGATGATGGCCAAACAGCTTACAAACAATAGGTCTCAGTGTTTGATGGAACTTATTTGAGTACTTCTTAGGTGGTATTTTTATCATTCTTTTTTATTTACTAATATTTTCAACATCTCTGATATAGCTGGAAGTTGCTTATGTGTTTTTTTTTCTCAAGCTGAATATGTATCATTTGGGGGCAAGATGTGTCTGTCTTCTACATACATCTGCTGCTAAGTATTAAAATGACAATTTGATTCTGTAATTGAGTATTTTATAAGCATAGGCTTTAAAAAGAAAAAAGAAAGCGGAACTATTTAGAGTGTATAGAAATGAAAATAAATCTTAGGTAAGGAGGATGGATGACAAAACATTTCATCCTTTTAAAATTTATTAAAATTTTATTATAAAGAACTTGTAAATGAGAAAACATTATTCAGCAAAATAGCCAAACTAATGTTTGTATTTTTTAATGAAATAACATAGTTAGAAAGCTTTCAGATATGGAGCTTCACATTGGAGTTTGGGCTTTCATTCTTAAGTATTTAATTTGCACTTTTGCACCATAAAACATGAAAAAAATCCATATCAAAGTTAAAATTACAAAGACAGCTTTGTATTCTTTCCTGACTCAAGTGCTCATTTCCTACATTTTAATTGTATTTCCTTTTTCTCCTTTCCTCAGGTTTCCATAATAAGCAGTAAAACAAAACAAACAAAACATGGAATCTGCCTTGAAAATGGACTTTCTGTAGCAGATATTACCTGAATGATCAAAATGCATTCCACGCTGGCTGTTCTTCTGTGTGCTGTTCCTGGGAGTTACTCTCACCTATTTTTCTAACTATAAAAAATTTCAGTTCACTTCACTTCAATATTTTGGTTATTCTGGTTACTTGGGCAGTGTAAGGAAATTTAACTTTGAATATTGGCCACCTCTTCTCTGAATAGATTGCCTGGGATATAATTAGAACTGTGTGAAATGGCACTTGCTAGGTATTGAATATTAGCATCTAGGGACTAGGGTTTATTTAGCAATTAGAATTGTACAGAGATGCATTATTAAGTAAATCATAACATTTTGATCCAAGAAAGCATAGTAAAGTATATGAAATAGCTGCTTCATTGTTTAGTATGCTATTTTGAAGGATATAGTTTCGGGTTTTATCTTCTTCAAAAAAAGGAAAATCACAACAAAAACATACAGGGAGAAATACTCAGAGCAGTGGAAGTCTGTTATTCTAAACAGATGGATTGGTAGAGGCTCTGGAGAGAGTATCACCCGTTAGGAAAGTTGTTCTGGGTGTCTTTCCCTAGCATTGTGCTACTGTCTCCTCAGTAGCAGGTCTTTCTGAAGCCCTTAGGCAGTGCATCATGTGCTAATATTTATTTGTAAAAACCTTAATTGCCTGATACTTGCACTCAGGTTCATAAAGGATCAACTGAAAATTAAAGAAAAAAATAGCCTTTTATAGCCTTGATTTTCTAATTTAATTGTGGAGCCAAAGGAAATAGAACAGTTTTTGTAAGAGTTGATGCCATTAGTCTTACTTGCTGTGTATATCAAGTTTCTTCCTCCTAGGATGGATGCAGCAGTTTCTCTTGGCAACCACTCAGTGATGTTTTATGCACCTGTAATAATTAGACTGATTCAATGTGAAGTTGATTTTGATGAAGTGAGTAGTCATTATCCAGGTGTATTGTTCTGCTTCTATGTTGATGGCCATTGTGTTCCTTTCCACAAGTAAGACCTTTAAGCTCCTCTTTAAAACTCCAGGCTTCAGCTGGCTGCTAATTTATAGAAGTGTTTATTTGCCCGTACCACTTTGTTAATATAAATGGCACCCAAGCTATGCTATATCTGATTGAAACTCTCCTAGCTGGACTTGCTGTTCTTTTCATTACATGGATTTGTTGTTGTTGTTGTTGTTGTTATTTCAGTATCTTGTTTATTTAGGAAAGAAGAAAATAGGTTGCTGAGAAAGAAATGATTTAGGGTCTGACTGCCTTCCATTTGCCTTATCTTTCCAGACGGTTTTAACCTGGAGGGTGTTCTGAACAGATTTTGATTTCTAATTTTTTATCTCTGGATTTATGAAGTTACATATGATAGAAATTTGAGAGAAAAGTGACTGAGAGTGAAGCTGTGGGCAAATAGTAATCTGGGAAGCAACAAGCACAGAGGTGCAGACATTTGGGAAGAACGGAGGAGAGGGAAATGTCAGCCTGAGTGCCAGCCATGACATACGTTTAGGAAGATCTTCCTTCAGACAAGTGGAAAGCCCAGCCTTATCTTCTTGGTTGTGAGCCTGGCCTTATAGCTGAGCCATCTCTAAGTCAGAGTCTGCACAATGGTAGCAAAGCTTAGTCTTTTTTGCTTATGCTAATGCTGTATCTTTATTTATCTGCCCTGCAATTTTACTTCATGCTTTTTAAAAAATATTTTGTAATAGTAACCTTAAAGAAAAAGTACAATTACATTTTTATTTGATAATTAGATAAGCAAGCAAAAATCTTTTACCATATTTTTGTTTTATAAATTTATTTTTCTATCTCATGAAATGATCACTTTTACTTTAAAAATGCATTTCTTTTGCTCTTCATGGACTTCATTTTTATCATATTTATTATTGTAATGTTTCAGTTTTTAAAAATGCCAGGCCACAATACTGGAGTCTTACCTTCTGCAGTGGATGTTCGAAAGCATTGCTGCCCATGTGATAGCCAGCTTAAAAGCAGTATTGGAAAATTTGTTACGTCCAATGTTTCCTTTTTAAAGAGTAGAATTTTAAAATATTTTATTTTTTGTAAAGTGAACAGTTTTTTAAGAGTATCAATAATTATTTACTTATTGACTAAAAAGATAGGAAAATGTTCTTAATTATTCTTAATCAATGGTCTCATTTTTGCTATCACTCAACTGATGCATCTTTGTGCATCTTGGAGATGATAGGAGCAGTTAACAGCTCTTAATGAACTGCCACTCTTCACTGTGGTTCTGCTTTTTAATTTGTCATTTTGTATAAAAACAAAAGCATTTAATTTGTTTCTGCTGTTGAAGTACATGCATTTTAATTATTAGGTCTCTACTGTATTTGTTCTGCTGCCAACATATAGACTAATTCTTCTGGCTGTGAGAATTCTTTGGTTTCTGAATTTCTCTGTAGGTCATGCCCTTCTAATGAGCACAGTGTGTTAAGGAGCCTCATCACGGGGTTACCTGACATGATATTCTCTACTTTCTTCTCCTAAAGTTTAACTATTACTTAGAAGGAGAGTAGTTAAAAGTCAAACTAAATATGCTGTCTTGAAAAAAAATTGGTTTCAGTATTCAAGCTATTCCTAATTGCTTTGTGGAAAGAAATGATAATTGCTTCTTTTGTTCTCAAAGAATATTGAGAAATTTTAGAAGTGACTTAGCATGTTATTGCAATGCTATAACATGTGATTTTTTGACAGATGACAGTATAGTAATGATCTAAAAACCAAAACATCAACAACCAAACTATAGTTTTTTTGGTCTTTGAGAAACATCTAGATTAGGAAGAGAGATGCATAGGAAGATGTGCACCAGAGGAAACATTTTATAGTGGCATTGGTCATATAGACCTAGATAACTATATTCTAAAATATGAAACATGTGTTCCCTTGGACTCTTTAATACTGACATAGCTTCTCTAAGTTTCTGTGTGCCAAATTGATTTTTTTTAAAAAAAAAAAAAAAAAGAAAAAAGCCTACTATAATATGGTGCATTTATTCTGTTTACCACATATGTGGTTAACATTTTACAGCCTTGATTTTTAATGCCTTTCTATAAAACTTAATTTGGGAAATATTAAGAGCTCTTATTCTTGGTTTCTTTTTTGTTTGTTTGTTTTTCAAGACAAGATTTCTCTGTGGAACAGTCCTAGCTTGGATTAAAGGCATATACCACCACCACCTGGCTATTCTCAATACTTTTAAAAGATAACTTCTGATTGGCTGAGATCATCAGCCTAATGAGGGGATGAGGCCCATGCAGAAATAACTCTGAGGACAGACAGAATAGAGTTTGAAATAAATGGTTTCTTCCATTTGGAAAGGATAGTGTTTGTGGGGAGTGTTGACATGGAAGGTAAACATTACTCACCTGGATTTCACTGCCTGTGCTGTGTCATGTTTTTTGTAGCAGGTTTCTTTAGAACAATCTCTAAAAAAAATCAAAACCCGATCTTTCAGGGAAAAAAAAGATTATTAAAGTATATAATGTGCGTTATATCCTGCTCATAGCAGAGAAGTAACTCTAAACAGTCACCTTATCTCTCTCCCCGTCTGGTGGTGCCTATGTGCTTTAGAGTGATAGCTGTGTATCTGACTGGTGACAGGAGGCGTATTTCTTTCTTCCCTGTGGTAGGTGAGTGAAGGCAGAAAGAAGCCTACTATATCTAGTGTCCTGTTTATGCTGCCTGGAGCAGTATTATCCAAATATGTGGTTAAAGTGTTTCAGTATGGTTGAGTTTTATCATGATAATATATAAGTAAGACAATTACAGGGAAGACCCAGAGGCTTTTGTTGCTTCTGCTGTGTAACTCATCAGAAATGCTCAAGTTTACAGGTAGAGTCTCCGAGAAGGCAAGAATAAGCTAGGAAAACAATAATTCAGCCACTTTCCTTATGAGCCCTGCACTTTATGTCAGCAATGTTTGTGAAGATGAGTTTTGCCTTAAATTACTTTGAGTCAAACTGAGGCCATTGTGTTTGGTATGCACAAACTCCCATGAGCTCTCCATTGGCATACAGTAAATAAAAGAGCTTCAATCATCATCATCATCATCATCTGGAAGTTTGAACTTCTTGCACTATAATTTGGTTGACTTGTAGTATTAATAAATGCATTTCTCAGTTCCCTGAGAAGCAGAGTCATGGCCAGAAGCAATTCGAGGGGAGAATTCCCTGACTGGAATTATCACACACAGTGATAACTTTCTAAATAATTGAGAGCTTCCTATTCTGTTTTATGGTGACTGCAAAATATATTCTAAAGGTTCTATGGTTTGGTAACAACATTAAGATTATTTTTAAGAATTTTAACTATTTGTGCATTGGAATGTTTATTTACCATTAACAAACAAAAATAGGAGAAAACCAAACACAATGGTGATACTTATTTGATGTTGTGATGTGACTTTTAAAAGAGCATTAAGCAGGAAGCATTTGGCTGTAGTAGAGAAGAGAGAAGAACACCTTTATAGGCTGTTTGTTGCCACAGACAAGCACAGTCATGTAAACAATCATACAGTGTTTGCCACTGAAGGCCTTTTTCTTTTTCTTATAAATCCCAGCACTGCTACTAAACATGTTCCTCATAGGTTTAATATATCTTTGTACATTTTAAGCAAAATAGAAAGCAGTTTTCTCTTTTTAAGTTGCTTTTCATGGTATGCTGATTTCAGCATTCTAGATCAGGGCAGAATTAGTTATCTAACTGTTATCCTGGTCTTTATTGTTGAAGTTAAATATGAAGATGGGCATGAGTAACAAATCAGCAAGGATTGCAAACCGTAAAGAATAGGTACTGAGCGGCTGTTCTGTGATCAGTTGTATACCTTGGGTATATTCTGCCACACTGAATTCAGATCATAAAAGCTGAAATTGATTCTTACTAAAAATTTGCCAAGAGTGTTGGGTATTAGAAGTTTTGTACTTCTAACTAAATTGTCTCTATATTCCCACAGGCTGTAGCTTTAGCCCTTGCTATAATCTGAAAGGTAGATGTCTTTTCTCAATGATAGCTGTATTTCTCATGTAGCATGTAATGAGCAACCAGATACTAATTTCATGAGATAGCATAAATATTAGAAAGTAAAATGGGGAAATTGCATATAAAAGTGATATTCTAATATGACAAGTTTCTGTAATGCAGACCATTTCCTAAGAACAATCTCTCTAAAACATTTGAAAGGTGCTGATTTGAAAGTACAAGTTTGTTACATAGATGAAAATTTTCAGGTAATTTGAGGTGATATTGCCATTTGTCTTATAAATTAGAGAGATAATCTTTTGAATTAAGCTCTTCAGAAACCACATACTTCATTTGGTAAAAGTCTTTTAGGTATGGTGAAATGGATATGCTCATAAAACAGATGAAAAAGAATCCCAAGTACTGGTCAGTTTATACTTAAGGTTGGCGGGATAATGGCTGTGAAATTCATATTTCATGGAATTGAACAGAACCTCAGTAGAATATTGTCTCTTGTATGAAGAAAGAGACCACCTCAAGCCACATGCCTATCTAGAGATTGGGTAAAACTGTGAGGGACATTGTGAATGTCTTAAAGTGACTGTGAGAAGTACTATGGGCATGTATGCACCCATCTACATTAGGCTGTGGGAAAGTCTTTTCCAAAGCATCTTCATACATCCCAAGTTGCTTCTGTCCATAACCTTGTTGAGGAAGATGAGATATATGGTGCTGGTCACTTTCATGACTGGGGAAACTGACATCATTGATTACCATCAGTAAGGCACTGTTTAGTCCATAAGCCTTCCTTCAATACCATTTGTACATCTACATCAATTCATCTATGCAAGCTTGTGTTTTGTGGTTTATATTTTACACCCAAACATCAGATTTAGCATTGGTGTTATAATTTTTAAACCAAAGTATTGTATGAGAAAGTTTGTGTTCTTTGTTTTTATGGATGATTTGAAGTAAATTCTTATCTTGTCTTCTCTTAATAAAGTCATCAGTTTATTAAGTTAATGATGGCCTCCTGTTTTCCTTACTACACTTGCAATTAATCTGAAGTCTGAGAAAATTATAGCAGTTTATTTTATTTTACTTTGCTTTTCAATTAAAAGAAAATAACTCCACTAGATCTTTTAAATACTAATAGAATTTTACCACTTCAGTATTTTTGGTTTTTGTTTTGATTAACATAATACTGTTACACTGTACAGTGAAATTTTCAACAAATAATCCCAAATGTAAATCATGAAACTACCTCTATTCTGTGTGTGTTGTTTGTTGACAGAATTGATATATTTTGTGAGGAGGTGATAAAAAAAAATACAAAATTAGTAGTCTGTGATTCACACAGTAACCCTTATGACTAAAATTATGAGTGCAGCTCACTTTGTCTGGTAGGCACCTAAGTGAATTTTGAGTTAAATTATTAATTGACTTTTAATATTTTATTTTCATAAGGATTATTATTACTGTTTCAATAACCATGCTGTGAAAACATTCTGCTGAAATAAATCTCTTTTTAAAAATTCAATGCTATTTTCATTTATAACTGAATTTACTATAAAAGACCCCTGGAACAGACCCTGTGGAGCTCAATTTCTTCTCCAGTAAATATAATAGGAAGGTGTATTGATTAACTTTTTGGCCACTTGACACAAGCCGCAGTAAGAAGACGGACCTCAATTGAAGAAATATCCCCATCGGATTATCCTGTAGGCAAGTCACTGACTGGGGCATTTTTTTGGTTGAGGATTGATGTAGGAGGGCCCAGCTCACTGTGGGGATTGTCAGCCCTCATTGATCTTGGGGTATATAAGAAGGCAAATATCTTGTCTTTTATTAAAAATCATTCATATATTATGTCAGAGATGGCCTCATGTTTTCTTTACTAAATGACCAAGAATCACAGTAGCATTACCCACTTTTGGTAAAACAGCACCAATAGATCTTATTAAAAATACTAGTAGAATTTTATTACTTCATTTTTTTTTTTGTTAAACATATATAACATTCTGTACAGAGAAATTTTCAAGAGGTAGTCCAAAATATGAATCATAAAAGTACTATTTTGTTTGTGATATTTGTTGTTTTGTGTCTAAACTTCTAAACTAGGATTGAGATTTTGAAATTATTTCACCTCTGTTTCAGGAGACTGACATGCGAGTTATTTTCTCTCCACATTGCATTTGGGTCTCATGGTTTTGACATCCAAACAAAAAGAAAGCAAAAGCAGTGTCCTATGGGAACTTATAACCACCTTCTGCTGCTCCCACTTACTTTACTATAGGGCTGGACACATGATATTACATAGCCAATTGTGCTCATCTCCTTTTATAGTTTCTAGAGTTATGGTGTTAGTTCTGAGAGATTCACATTTTTGTGTTTCTTTGTGAAAAGTGAAATTCAGTGATGCTGCTGGCATCATTCTTAATAATTTGGTTTAAGAGGAAGGTATTTTGTGTATTTGTGGCTGAACTTTGATTTTTACTACTTTACATAAAAAACTTAAGGAATCAATATTCTATCAAATACTCATTAGTCACTACATTGATGAATATCTTAACTGCAGAATGATCTATAGGATATACTGGGAAAATACATGGAGCTGTCATGGTTATCTATTAAAGCTGAATGGAAGGATGATATTACTAATAGAAGTTTCTGGCCTGTCCTAGCCCCAAAGTCCTGTTCTGAAGTCCCTTAGTCCCAAAGAAACACACAGAAGCTTATATTAATTACATGCTCTTTGGCCTATGGTTCAGGCATATTACTTGCTAACTCTTACTCTTAAACTAACCCATGATTTGCCAAGTGACTAATATGCTTTGCACAGCGCAGCATTTTCATCATCTTTCCTCTGTGCCTGCCTGGCATCTCTACTGCTCTTCCTCTTCCCAGAGATTTCTTAATCTGCTAGCCCCACCCACATTTCCTGTCTGCCTTCTGGCTAATCAGCATTTTATTAAACGAGTAAGAGGGACAAATATTTACAATGTATAAGAGCACAATTCCACAGCACTACTATGTACATATAGTAGATAAAGTGGATAATGAAAATTTTAAGTTAGCTATAGAGAGGAAAAATAGTGGTTTGGAAGTATAGAAGCTATATAGAGAATATTCTTGATTTTGAAAATTCTGTTAGAATTAAGTATTCTAAATGATGAAGCAAAATTTCATAAATAGTGAACTTCAAATTACAGTAAACTATTTCAACTCTACATATTTATATACCTATGTATTAGCAGTCCTACATTTCTCTGCCTGTATTTTTGTTAAGTATGTTTCTGCCTGTATCTGTGTACCTATGTATATTTCACTCCTCTATTTCTCTGTCTGTATTTATCTATGGTATGTATCACTTCTTCCATTAGTCTATATCTGTGTACCTTTATATGTATCATCTCCCCCTGCCTCCATTTCTATTCCTGTGTTGGTGTAACTATGATTACTTGCTCCATTTCTTTGCCAATATTTATGTACCTATTTATTTAACTACCTCCCCCACTTTCTACCTGTTTATATCTGAATTTATAGCCACCTAGTTTCTGTACCTAATTCACATCTGCCAGTTATCTCTCTCTTACACTCAAATATTTTAAAAGTATACTCAATAATATTATTTTACTAATAAATGCTAAGAAACAGTGAATGACTCAGAAATAACTGCCATTCATGATCATATTGCAATTTTATATAATACTCCCTACAAAAAAGGCAACAAGTCTTCATACAGACACAAAATGGCTGGTCACTTTTGGGTTTTAAATATACAAGTTGAATGTAAAAAATATTACACTTCTCAAAAACAAGCAGGGAGCATTCTGGAGAGATATCTCAGTAGTTATTGCACTTGATTTGCAAAACTGAGAGCTTCAGTTTAGATATCAAGAACCAATATGCAAGTAGGAAGCAGTAGTTCAAATGTTTATGATCTCAATATCTCCTACCTGAAAATATGAGGTGAAGACAGGAAAATAGTTAGAAACTTTCAGGTGAAACACTGTGGTCTAGGCAAAAGTGAAAAGTGCCTGTCTCACACTTCAGATATCTATCTCATCAAATGTGAAGAAGTGAAGATGGTGTCTAACTGGAAGCTTCACCCATGCTGACTAGCATTCATGGTACTAGAAAATACTTTGCATTCATCAGAGAAGAAAGGTAATCACCAATCCTATTACTAACCCTGCAAACTATAACATTGACCTCCCTGTAAGATACACTGGTGCAATAGTGGCACAGATATTATGATAGTAACCAATCACTTTAAGATTGAATTTAAGTGTCATTCCATAAAGTAGAATGAAATCATGCCTTGAGTGGTCAAGAACTTGAGACTAGCAAGGACATGGCTGAGGGAAAACCCAAATATGATTTTTCTGCCAAAAGATTATAGCAACATAACGATACCAGGTGGCATTCTAGTATACTCATAGATCAGTGCCACTCAGCCATCGTCAGAGAAATTGTTTCTTGCAATAAATGAGAATTAACATAGACACACACCTGGACAATGTGCATAGAGTAAGAGACTTTGGAGCACTTATTTTCAAATGGGATGTCCTTATCAAACTCCTCCAAGGCTCAGGATATATGTAGAAGAGGCAGTTGAAAGATAGAGCCATGGATGATTACAAGGAAAGAGTGTCTTCATGAACAACAGACCTGGCATAGATGAACTCACAGAGACTGGCAAGACTTATTAAGCCTGCACAGATGGGGCCCCAGCATTGAGAGTGGAAAGTGGGTATGAGCTTCCACACCATACCTAACCAAGAAATTACAGCTGACACTTAGAGGAAAATTTAGTTTTGTCCACTGGATTATTACTGGGTATATTAACTTCACATCAAGGCAGGCTCGATTCCCAGCAGTAGGTAGCCAACACAAAACTAATTAAATAGTATTTTTGGAGATTTCTTGTCTCATTTTTCTTAGTTGGGGAATATTTTTTTTAAATCTTAATGTTCTTGCTGTTTCTGTATTTTGGGTATTGTTTTCTGGGGATATTTTGTGTACCTGTGTGCAGAATAATCTGTTTCTTGCTTTTGTTGTCTTTTAAAAAGAGCCCCATTGGTTCTGGTTCAACTTCCGGGACCGGGTGCTGTCTGCAGAGTAAGTCCCAGCACACTCTGTAGCAGGCACAGATAAAGTCTGCCTGTTACCATACCCACAGCTGCTGCTGAGGGTATTTGCACAGCTACCCACCTCGACCTCGAACTGAGCAAACAGATAACTACAGGGGTCCCTGAAGGTCAGACTCAGACCCTGCCCAGAGGTGAGGAGGGGTCACCAGGCCCAAGCGCCTATATCCCAGCCAGGGAGGGAGAGTTGAACTCCCATCGGTTCCAGTTCCGCTTTCGGGACTGGTGCTGTCTGTAGAGTAAGTCCCAGCGAACTCTGTAGCAGGTGCAGATAAAGTCTGCCTGTCACCATACCCACAGCTGCTGCTGCTGAGGGAATTTGCACGGCTACCCATCTCGACCTCCAACTGAGCTGACAGATAACTTCTGGGGTCTCTGAAGGGCAGATTCAGATCCTTCCCAGAGAGGTGACAGGAGGCACACAAGCCCGAGTGCCACAACTGACCAGGAGCCATCTAATCGTGAACCACTAAAGCCATGGGCAAACGACAGTGCAAAAAATTACATAATAATACAAAGAACAACATGGTAACTCCAGAAGAGAATGGAGATCTTACAAATACAAGACCTGAACTGAGCAATGAAGAGGAAACAGAAGGAAGCAACACCAAAAATTCCTTTTTGATGTTCATTGAAGCTCTCAAAGAAGATATGAAAAATTGCCTTAAAGAAATAGAAGAAAATACAAACAAAAATTGGAAGAGATGCACAAATCTATGAAAGAAACATGCCAGGAACTAAAAGCTGAAATAAAACTGAAATGGAAGCAATAAAAAAGGCACAAAATGAGGCAAAGATGGAAATAGAAAAATCTGAAGAAAAAAGCTGGAACCACAGATACAAGTATAACAAACAGAGTTCAAGAGATGGAAGATAGAATATCTGAAGTGGAAGACTCAGTAGCTCCAATAGATATATCAGTCAAAGAAAATAGTAAAACTAAAAAAGCCATAACTCAAAATGTTCAGGAAATCTGGGACACCGTGAAAAGACCTAATTTGAGAATAATAGGAATAGAAGAAGGAGAAGAATACCAGCTCAAAGGCACAGATAATGTTTTCAATAAAATCATAGAAGAAAACTTCCCTAACCTGAAGGAGTAAATGCCTATAAAGATACAAGAAGCTTACAGAACACCAAATAGATATGACCCACAAAAAAAGTCAGCGCGCCACATTATAATCAAGCCACAAAACATACAGAGCAAAGAAAAAATTTTAAGAGTTGCAAAAGAAAAGGGCCAACTGACATATAAAGGCAGAGCCATGAGAATAATGCCTGACTATTCAATGGAAACGATGAAAGCTAGAAAGGCTTGGTCAGAAGTTATACAGACGCTAAAACAGCATGGCTGCCAAACTAGAATACTATACCCTGCAAAATTATCAATCACCATAGATGGAGTAAACAAGGTATTTCAGGACAAAGTCAGACTGAAAGAATATCTATCTACCAATCCAGCACTACAGAGAGTATTAGAGGGAAAACTCCAACATAAGGACCCCAGATACACCCATGAAACCACAAACAATCAATAATTCCACAGAAGAATACCCTAGAGAAAGGAAATACAAACAAGTTACCACCAAAAATGGCAGAAAATATTAATAAATGGTCTCTAATTTGCCTTAATATCAGTGGTCTCAACTCTCCTATAAAACTTCACACACTAACAAGATGGATACAACAACAGAAGCCATCCTTCTGTTGCCTACAAGAAACACACCTCAATCGCAAAGACAGACACAGGCTTAGAATAAAGGGCTGGGAAAAGATTTTCCAGTCAAATGGTCCTAAGAAACAAGCAGGGGTTGCAATCCTAATATCTAACAAAGTAGACTTTAAGCTAAAAGCAATTAAAAGGGACTAAGATGGTCACTACTTATTCATCAGAGGAAAAGTTGGTCAAGAGGAGATTTCAATCTTAAATATTTATGCCCCTAATATAAGGGCACCTACTTATGTAAAAGAAACACTGCTAAAGCTCGAATCCCACATCAATTCTTACACCCTAATAGTGGGAGACTTCAATACCCAACTCTCAACCCTGGATAGATCAACCAGACAGAGACTCAACAGAGAAATAAGGAGTCTAAAAGAGGTTATGATGCAAATGGATTTAATAGATATCTACAGAAGCTTACACCCAAAGGCAAAGGAATATACATATTTATCAGCTCCTCATGGAACTTTCTCCAAAATTGACCACATAACTGGTCATAAAGCAAATATCAACAGATACAAAAAAATGGAAATAATCCCTTGTAACATATCAGACCACCAGGGCCTAAAGTTAGAGTTCAACAACATCAAAACCCAAAGAAAGCCTACCAACTCATGGATACTAAACATCACTCAGCTGAACCATCTCTGGGTCAAGGAAGAAATTAAGAAAGAAATCAAAGTCTTCCTAGAATTTAATGAAAATGAATCTACAACATATCCAATCTTGTGGGACACAATGAAAGCAGTCTTAAGAGGAAAATTCATAGCGCTAGATGCCTATATGAAAAACTTAGAGAAATCCCACACTAGAGACCTAACAGAGTAGCTGAAAGCCTTAGAACAATTAGAAGCAAACTCACCTGGAAGGAGTAGACGGCAGGAAATAATCAAACTTAGAGCTGAAATCAATACAATTGAAACAAAAAGAACAATACAAAGAATCAATGAATCAAAGAGGTAGTTCTTTGAGAAAGTCAACAAGATAGATAAGCCATTATTCAAACTAATCAAAAAGCAGAGAGAGTGTGTCCAAATCAACAAAATCAGAAATGAAAAGGAGGACATAACAACAGACCCCCAGGAAATACAGAGAATTATCAGATCATATTTTGAAAATCTGTATTCCACAAAAATGGAAAACCTAGATGAAATGGACAGCTTTCTGGACAGGTACCATCTACCAAAATTAAATTAAATTAAATCAGATTAATTACCTAAACAGGCCTGTAACCCTTAAGGAAATTGAAGCTGTCATTAAAAACCTCCCCAAAAATAAAAGCCCTGGTCCAGATGGTTTCAGTGCCGAATTCTACCAGACATTCAAAGAAGAATTACTACCGTTACTCCTCAAACTATTTCACACAGTAGAAACTGAAGGAATATTGCCAAATTCCTTTTTTTTTTAATTTTTTTAAACACTTTTATTTATCTATTTGCCTCAGTGTTTGCCTGGAACTGGAACTACAGACAGTTGTGAGCTGCCATGTGGGTGCTGGGAATCGAACCTGGGTCCTCCGGAAGAGCAGATGGTGCTCTTAACCGCTGAGCCATCTCTCCAGCACCTGCCAAATTCCTTTTATGAGGCCACAATCACCCTAATACCCAAACCACTAAAAGACACAACAAAGAAGGAGAATTACAGACCAATTTCCCTCATGATTATTGATTCGAAAATTCTCAACAAAACTTTGCCAAACCGTATACAACAATGTACAAAAGATATCATCCACCACGACCAAGTAGGCTTCATCCCAGAAATGCAGGGCTGGTTTAACATATGAAAAACTGTAAATGGAAGGGCTTCTTCCTTTCCTCTGCCGGCAGCCATCAGGTGAGCCAAGATGGGTGCCTACAAATACATCCAGGAGCTGTGGAGGAAGAAGCAGTCGGACATGATGCGCTTTCTTCTGAGGGTCTGCTATTGGCAGTACCACCAGCTCTCGGAGCTTCACAGGGCTCCACGCCCCACCCGGCCTGATAAAGCGCGGAGGCTGGGATACAAGGCAAAGGAAGGTTATATCATCTACAGGATTCGTGTCCGCTGTGGTGGCCGCAAACGCATGGTACCTAAGGGTGCAACTTATGGCAAGCCTCTCCATCATGGTGTTAACCAGCTCAAGTTTGCCTGAAGCCTTCAGTCTGTTGCTGAGGAGAGAGCTGGACGCCATTGTGGGGCTCTGAGAGTCCTGAATTCTTACTGGGTTGGAGAAGATTCCACATACAAATTTTTTGAGGTTATCCTCATTGATCCATACCATAAAGCTATCAGAAGAAACCCTGACACCTAGTGGATCACCAAGCCAGTCCACAAACATAGAGAGATTCGTGGGCTGACATCTGCTGGCCGCAAGAGTCGGGGCCTTGGAAAGGGCCACAAGTTCCACCACACAATTGGTGGCTCTCGCCGTGCAGCCTTGAGAAGGCGCAATACTTTGCAGCTCCACCGTTACTGCTAATACACGTAATATTTGTAAAATTAATGCCCAGTAAAAAATTTAGGACCATCAAAAAAAAAAAAAACAAAGAAAAGAAAAACTGTAAATGTTATCCATCATATAAACAAACTAAAGGAACAAAACCACATGATCATATCCTTAGATGCGGAAAAAGCCTTTGACAATATCCAACACTCCTTTATGATTAAAGCCCTGGAGAGATCAGGAATACAGGGAGAATACCTAAATATAATAAAGGCGATTTACAAGAAGCTGACAGCCAGTATCAAACTTAATGGAGAAAAACTCTAAGCAATCCCACTAAAGTCAGGAACTAGACAAGGATGTGCTCTCTCCCCTTATCTATTCAATATAGTTCTCAAAGTTTTAGCTAAAGCAATAAGGGAATGAAAAGAGATTAAGGGCATACAAATTGGAAAAGAAGAAGTGAAGCTATCTCTATTTGCAGATGATATGATTATATACATAAGTGACCCATAAAATTCTTCCAAGGAATTGCTACAGCTGATAAACACCTTCATCAATGTAGCAGTATACAAGATTAACTCAAAGAAATCAGTAGCCCTTCTATACACTAAAGATAGAAGAGCTGAAAAAGAAATAAGGGAAACATTACCCTTCATAATAGCTGCAAATAGTATTAAAAACCTTGGAGTAACTATAACCAAAGAAGTAACAGACCAATTGACAAAAATTTTAAACCACTGAAGAAAGTATTTGAAGAGGATATCAGAAAATGGAAAGCTCTCCCTTGTTCCTGGATTGGTAGGATCAACATAGTAAAAATGTCAATTCTACCAAGGGCAATCTACAGATTCAATGCACTGCCCATCAAAATCCCAACACAATATTTTTTGGATCTTGAAAGAACAATACTCAATTTCATTTGGAATAACAGGAAAGTCAGGATTGCCAAAACAATTTTACTTAACAAAAGAACCTCAGGAAATATCACCATCCCTGACTTCAAGCTATACTATAGAGCTACATTAATAAAAACAGCCTGGTACTGGCATAAAAACAGACTTGTGGACCAATGGAGTAAAATTGAGGATCCAGACATTAACCCAAAAACCTATGAACACCTGATTTTTGACAAAGAGGCCCAAAACATTCAATGGAAAAAAGATAGTATATTTAACAAATGCTGTTGGCATAGCTAGAGGAAGTGTGTAGAAAAATGCAAATAGATCCGAGCCTGTCACCCTGCACAAAACTCAAATCCAAGTGGATCAAAGACCTCAACTTAAACACAGGCACTTTGAACTTGATAGAAAAGAAAGTGGGAAATACACTTCTATGAATTGGCACAGGTGACCACTTCCTAAATATAACACCAGTGGCACAGACACTAAGACCAACAATCAATAAAAGGGATCTCCTGAAGCTAGGAAGCTTCTGCAAAGCCAAGGACACTGTCAATAGGACAAAACGACAGTCTACAGAATGGGAAAACCTTTTCACCAACCCTACAAGTGATAGAGGACTGATCTCTAAGATATATAGAGTTCAAGAATCTAGAGCCCAAAACCTTTAACAACCCAATCAAAAAATGGGGTACAGATCTACAAAGGGAATTCTCAGCAGAGAAACTACGAATGGCTGAAAGACACCTGAAAAAGTGCTCTTCATCTTTAGTCATCAGAGAAATGCAGATCAAAACAAATTTGAAATACCACCTAACACCTGTTAGATTGGCTAAGATAAAAGGCACAGATGACAGCCTATGTTGGAGAGGATGTGGAGCAAGGGGAACACTCCTCCATTGTTGTTGGGAGTGTAAGCTTGTTCAGCCACTTTGGAATGCAATATGGCGGTTTCTCAGAAAATTGAGAATCAATCTCCCCAAGGACCCAGCAATACCACTTCTGGGTGTATACCCTAAAGAGGCACATTCACACTCCAAAGGTATTAGCTCAACTATGTTCATAGCAGCATTATTTGTAATAGCAAGAACCTGGAAAAAACCGAGATGTCCCTCAACTGAAGAATAGATTAACAACTGTGGTACATCTACACAATGAAATACTACTCAGCAGTAAGAAAAAATGATATCCTAAAATTCACAGGCAAATGGATGGATTTGGAGAATATCCTCCTGAGTGAGGTATTACAATCTCAGAAAGATAAGCAGGGGATGTATTCACTCATTAGTGCTCTCTAAACAAACAAGAAAAAAAAGCCAAGCATGTCCAAGCGGCAAACCACAACCACTGAACAGCTTGGGATCAGAAACACCCTGGACTGACCCTTCGGACCCCACTCCAACTATAGGAACACCTGACTCACTCTTGAGGGAGGGGGGACAAAACTGGATTTGACTAGGAGTGAAGACTGATCCAAGCATTATTGGGTCAGTGGGACCATAGGACTGTCTGCTCCCTGCCCAGGGAGGGGATGGGGAGTTATGGAGAAGAAAAATGACCTGATGTGGTGGGAGGGGGATGGGACCTTGAATAAGGATATACATAGATGGAAAAAAAAATTCAGAGGGAAAGCTGAACACAAAGTAAATATATGTGTAGCAATCTTATTTGCATTATCACCCTTGATAAGTCATGCTTATGATTTTTATCTTCTTTATAGTTATTGTTAACTTTTCAGCATTTTAAATTCATTTTACTGTTTTTTGATGAATACAAAATAAATAAAGAAGAAAAATTTTAATAATATAGATATAGTTCTTTTTAGTTTACTCACAAAAATAAAATAAATAATAAAATAAAAAAGAATAATTGAAAGCAGTACACACATAAAAGCAGAAACACAGAGAAAGAAACACACACACACATACACACACGGTGGTGCGGGGGGAGAGAGAGAGAATAGAGAATAGTACATAGAAGTTTGGAGTAATCTAATGAAGAATTTGGGGCCCAATGATGTGATAAACTAGTTGTATGTAGAAACACAGAAGATGATTGGTTTTCCTTATATTTGTCTTTCCCTGTGATCATATATGGTATGTCATGTTATAGAGAAAATAATACTTCTTTAGGTTATTTGAGGCATTGTCTTCTATGCTGACATCTAGTCATTTGAAATCCACTAGGTAAGTAAATGAGTTGACTTAGTTTTGGTGTACAAAGCTTTAGTGCAACATCTTGAAAATAAAGAGTCTGTAGAAATCAATAGAACTTGCAGCATTATCAGAGAAATGGCTTACTAATGTGAATTAGTGAGTTGTTCCAGATTTCATGTGGTTCTTTAACATATGCTGATCTATCCAGCTATCTATTTATCTATCTAATGTGTATGTTTACACACAATATATAAATGTTATGCAAAAGGTATATTGAATCAGATGCCTTACAAAGATTAAATGTTATTTTTTATATGTCTCCAAAGTATGTGCCTCATATTAATACAATGGATTCTCAGAATCTTTCATTTTTCCGCTTCAAAGCATGCAATAAAAAAAAAAGAGAGAGAGAGAAAGAAGAAATTTCGGTGTGTTAGAGAGGTAGAGAGGATCTTGGAGAAACTGGAAGAATGGAAAGATTATCAAATTACATTTTATGAAAACATTTTCAATAATAAAAAAACAATAAAAACAAAATAAAAATTAAAGAAAGGTGGAATATTAGACCAACATCTGAGTGTCTGCCTTTTATCCACATGCTCACCATGGGATGTGCACACCCACACTTCAATCCCCCGATACACACAGAAGTCATGTCACAATAATATTTAGTAAATCCCTACACTACACTATGGGCTGTAAGCAAACTCATTGTTTTGAAAAGTTATAAATAATTAATAGAAATAATTAAACTGACTTAAGAAAAATAATATTTGTACCTTAGGATAATGAATAGATCCCAGGGTTAATTTCTCTTTATGAAATTTAATAAATTTCTAAATAAAGGTGATATGATACTATGGTAATTTTCAGAAATATATTTGTATAAAATGAAGGGGAACTAGATATTTCTCCACATGAAAGTTACACTAGTAGAAACAATGTCTAAATGCCAAAATTTGTATCCTAGTGTATGATAGGGAGTAAAGGTGCTAAAGGGTGTGTGTATGTGGTGTGTGTGTTTGTGTGTGTGTGTGTATGTGGTGTGTGTGTGTGTGTGTATGTGGTGTGTGTGTGTGTGTATGTGGTGTGTGTGTGTGTGTGTGTGCAGTGTGGTGTGGTATGTGTATGTGTGTGGTGTGCGTGTATGTATGTGGTATATGAGTGTTGTGGGCATGTGTGTGTGGTATGTGTGTATCTGTGTGGTGTGTATCTGTGTGGTGTGTGTGCATTTGTGTGTGTGTGTGTGTGTGTATGTGTAGTGGTGGTTGTACATAATGTGGAAGTTGTCTTCTTCTTTTTTCACTTTATGCTTTGAAACACTCTCTGAGTGAACCGAGAGCTCAATTAGGCTGGCCTGGCAAGGCTCAGCTATCCTGTCTCTATCTCCTCAGCTTTGAGATTACAAGTGTGCTACCAATGTAGATTTTCACATGGATGCTGGGATCTGATCTTTGGTACTCATGCTCATTCAGCATGTACTTTACCCATTGAGACATTTTCTTTCAGTCCCTGAAGAAACATTTAAATAGCAAGATAAATTTGTATTCTCAAAAATCCAGAAAACTTAAAAAAAAAAATAACAAAAATACCTCAAAACCGGATAGACTTGAAACGACGATGGATAAAGGACAAAGGCATTAGTGTTGTTTCATTTGCAAGCCAACTGAAAAGAAATATCTGTGATAATTGAAGAAATATGAACACTGTTGATAGTTGATATTAAGAGGTTAGTGTTAATATTTTAGTTTTAATTATAATCTCAAAACTAGACCACAGCCTGAGGACAACAGTCGAATTTCAGAGCTTTTATTTCAGCTTCTCTTCCAAGGGACTGGTATGAACATCTATTTGGTGTCTCAGAACCATCATGTAACTTTAGTTTTTGGGCATCTGATATCACCTTCTGGCTTCTGGGGGTCACTGCACATGGTGCATAACACTAACTCATAAAAATAAATAAATCTAAAGAAGTTCAAAGCTGTATTTCAGAAATAGCAAAATATTTACAGGTGAGCACAGATAATGATGGATATGAAGTCAGTGATAAATAAAGAATAATGATCATATTTCAATCTCTGAGAATCCATACATCTGATTTTTCAGATTATTTTCTCTGATGATTTATTTGAAAATGATTCTGATGTTTTTTAAGTAAAAGGGAAATATACTTTTCAGATAAAACCTAAATGCAAAATTTATACTGACATAAATGTGCATATATGTGTTTCAGGCATTATTTCAGAAAATTATTGAATGGAAAGAGAGAAATATTTTTAAAAAGTAAAATTCAAATATCCATATTTGTTGGTAGACAGGTGAGAACTGATTTTTTCACCAATGGCATTCTGTGGACTCAAAACTCAAGTAAAATTAAAGTATATGAAGATATCCATAAATAATGAGAAAAGGTACTAATTTATACCAAGCTAAGCTTTCTGAAGCTTTTTCCTTAAGCATCTAAGGAGTTTGTAAAATCAGAGGTCAGTGTTTGCAGACTTATTTTTGGGCTCTAGATGTTGCATGACTAATAAGCTTCAGGGGTATTTTTATGTTGCTAATCAAATAATTCAGTAGTAGAAAGAAAAGGTTTCTTCAGTATCTTGAAAGAATCAAAAATACTATTGTTCTCTAATATGTAGTTTTGCATAGTTATAATTAATTATCACAACAAAGGGAACAAGAGAAAATGCAAAATAACCAAGAATCTATTACCAGATGCAAAGTATATGAAGCAAATTTACAGTTTTCAGCTAGGCACAAAGGGATAACAAAAGCCAATGATTTCCTCAAAAGCCCCAATGCTCAGGAGAATTGCAGGGTAGAGGAAGCTCCCTCTGCAAATCACCCAAGCACTGTTGCTGAAGGTCAGCCTGCCAGGAGTGTAACACTCTAGGAAGATCTGACCATTAAGTCAATGTGTTGACAGTGTCTTGTTTGCAGAAAACAGTAAATGAGCCCAGAATTTCCCAACAATTTCCTTCCATCTCAGGCTGAGTTAGAACTGTTTTCTATCTTTCAAGGAAGTACACAAGAGAAAAGAGAGCAGTTGGGTCAGTAATGGTTGTCCAGAGAATTCTCTTGCCCAGAAAATAAGTAGTGAGGGAAATATGACAGTAAGATGCCATTCAACTGGAAAGAACACAGAAAAGTGGGTCAAAGGGAATGCTAGGATTTAAAAGATAGATTCAGACACAGTTAAGGAGCTATTTAAAATGTTTGGGACCATATAATTTATCTACATATTCATGCTTTATTCCTTTTTTCTATTAATGCTTTTGTCTCAGAATTTTAAAAATGTTTTTGTGTAAAAAAATGTTTGGGGCTCAATGATTCTAATAAAAGAGACAAGACAATTTGGATGTTAAATTTCATCTAGCTGATTCTTCATAAGAACTACTTGAAATACATTACAGAAATATTAAAAATCAAATTTTTAAAAGTAAAAAATGTGATATATATTAGAGAAACAGAGGCAAAAACATGAAGGTAAAAACTTAATCTCACCAGAAAATTTTGGACATAATGGGAAAATGCACTTTCCTTCTAGTCAAAGCTATTTGGACAGGCTGCCCATCAAGCAAGCAGTTACCCATCACGCTGCTATAGTCATTCCAAACCACATTATCCAAATCCTGGACTCTGCTGAAAGAGTAATGAGAGCAACTGACCACTGAACAAAAGCTCTAGCATGAGGCACAGGAACCCTGTCTTAAAACTGTTAGTTGTCAGAGTCAAACAGACCCCCCCAAACAATGTAGGGTGTTGCCATTGACCTTGGTTTCTTCCCAAAACATCAAAATGGAATCCTATTGCTAAAAGCATCATGCACTTCATACACAAGGCTTGAAAGATTTGATATCTTCCTTGAGGATCAGCTCGCCTCGTATCCAAAGGTGCTATGCAAACTTCCACAATCAATACTCCAGTCCTGATCCTCCTGTCCCTGCTAAGTGCTGAGATTACAAGCATGTGCGTCCTACCTATGGGGAAAATGTTTGGGGCTTTAAGGTAAATTTTTGTGTTATTATTTAAGATTGTCAGCAGAGGGCGCTCAGAGATGGCAAGAAAGTCTTATTCTTCCAGCTCAAAGCAGATGAAATGACTGCTGAACAAAGTATAGGAGAAAAAAATCATGTTTATAAAGAACTAATTTATCTACAAATGCAGCAAATGGTATGATTAAAAACACTTGAAATTGTTAATAAGTATAATTTAAGTGAGTTAACTGATCCACTGAAACATACTTTAATATATTTTGTTCAGAGATCAGTTCTGTAATTACATATAGTTACAGATAGGCTAAGAGGAATTTGGAGTAGAGGAAGCTTACACATGTTTTTCAAATGTTGAGAATGACCAACAAGAAAGAAAAACTTGAACAATATGGAAAGTGTATTAACAAAGGAAGAAAAGCCCTGGTACAAAGAATTGAAGACATGTAGTATAACATGAAATATGTGTATCAATATAGCTAGGAAGAATCTGCTGTATATGAACCATGGGTAAATCATAGAATAGACAGGGATGAAAGAAAGCAAGCTTCTTTAAGTTAGAGAGTATTTTCCATACTGATAACAAAGGGAACTTTTTGGGAGATTGACAAATGCCATGTGAGAAGGTAAGTTATAGTCTAAACTAAGCTGGTGACACATAAGAGTTTGAGGAAAATGGTATCAGTTTAGAAAAAAATGACTGAAGAGAATGATGGAAGGCCTGGACTAGGAACTGCTGAGTGTGCTGGATCTAGAGAGCAGCTGTGATCAGATTCCATGCATTTCTGGTGGTATCAATCTTCATGGCTGCTTGGTTTTAGCAGCTGCATCAGCAACCCATATGCAGAAGCAGAAATAAATAGATGAAAGTGACCCATCACCGAGGTTGAGGTGGGATTGAGCACCAGGAAGGTGTCCCACCAAATGTAAGGAAAGAAATTTTCTTTCCCTAGCACCTTAGAAGTGTCTAGGGCTAGGGAAAGAAAGTAATATTGTTCTAAGACAGGAAACTATAGTAACATATGAGTTCATGCACCAGAAAGTAAAGAATCTAAAAAATGAGTTATGGTCACAGAACAGATAATTTAGACATGGAATTGGATTGCAGGTAAAGAAGTAATAGCTGAAGAAAAGAAAGATAACATAGATAAGGGTTCAAGGACATATAGCCCAAGACTGCTAAAGGTACCATTTCTGTAATCACAGCGCTTGAACATGAAAGGAGGTCCCATAATGGAAGCAATGATTTCTTAATGATGATCTTCCAGATAAATCTTGAGGCAATCTGTAATGTGTTAGTTACCGTTTTTGTTGCTGTGATAGAATGCATGACAAAACAATTTAAGGATAGTTTACCTATGGATATTTGACTTACAGTGTGAAGGTTTAGTCCACAGGGCTAAGAAATGGATGATGGCAGAGTGTGAAGTAACTGATTATGCCTTGCTACATCTGCTGCTCACCTTCCATTTTATTTTTTAATTCAGTCTAGGACCAAGGTCATAGGATGGTTCAGCCCACATGCAGGATCATTCTTTTTTGCTCAACTAAACTTTTTTGGAAACACCCTCATAGATTCACTCAGAGTTGGGATTCCATGGTGATTGTAAATTTAGTCAAGTTGATAAAAGCAGCTAACCATCCCTGCATTTCCATATATATAAATTTGGGGTAAAAATAAAACTACTGAAAAAATTTACAGTGATATTTTTAAAATTATTATATAAATAATAACTGCCATAATCAAGGATAAAGTAAACCACTCATGTATTTGTTGATGATGACTAGAGCATGTTCTCAGGCATTGAATAATGGCTAAAACCATATGATAGGATTTAGCTAGAGCCTGAAACACCGTCTTCTATTTCCTTTTTAGTATCCTTCAACTTCTGGCTCCTTAAGTATGTGTGCCATTTATGAATGAACGCAGCTTTAATTTAGCTCCTTTTGAATATACCTCATGGTCAAGGGCTCACAACTATTCAACAAAGCCATTTTGCCTTGCTCTTTGCCTGGCTTTTTCCTTGTGTATGCATGTGTAAGTGCCTGTGTGGTTTTGGGAGAGAAGTTGATGTAGTATGGTGGTTTGAAAGAAAATGTCCATCAAAGGATTATTATTATGCACTATTAGGACGTGTGACATTGTTGAAGGAAGTATATTACTGTAAGGGCAGGCTTTGAGATCTCTTTTGATCAATCTTCTCTCAGTATGACTTTCATTTGACTTCCATTGCCTACAAGATGTAGGACTCTCAGCTCCAGCACTGTGTCTGCCTGCATGCTGCCATGCTCCTCACCATGATAATAATGAACTGAACTCTGAACTGTAAGCTTTCACAATTAAACATTTTTCATTTGTAACAGTTGCCCTTGTCATGGCGTCTTTCCACAGTAATAAAAACCCTAACTAAGACCAAGAATTGGAATATTGCTGTGGTAGGCCTGACCATGTTTTTGTTTGGAGGAATTTGGATTTTGGTACTTTGGGTTTGGAAAGCAATAGAATGCTTTAAATACTGCTTAGTGGTCCATACTGGTAGGAGCATGGAAGGCAGTAATGTTGAATGTGATTTGATGAACTGTGAGGTTTCAGAGAAGAATGTTAGTCTGTAGCCTAGAGACTGATCTTGTGATATTTTAGTGAAGAAAGTGGCTACTTTTTGCCTTGTAGCTGGTGGAGATGTAATAAACAAGGGGGCCATGTTCTAGCCCCAGCAAGCAGCCAAACGTAGCTGCTTCAGCCATGAGCTTCTGGCTTTAGAGTTAAGGATAGACGAAGGAGGATATGTAAATTCCCTTCAATCTTAAGGCCAAGGCCAGGATTGTGTCAGAGGTGTTCCTGAATGGAGGTCTAGTATGGAGGCCTAGTAGAGAGCCCATTTCATGAAGCTGTGAAGTTTAACCTTGGATTGCCTTGGAGACCCCAAGATGCTAGAGATGTTAGTTATTGGATATATCCAAAGGAGAGCTGTTAACAGGGTGTAGAAACAGTTCAAGAGAAAGAAATGTGTTTGAGTCAACAAAGCTGAACAGAATTGGAGATATAAAGATCATTTGAACATCAGGCACAAAGATGCAGAGTTTGGAGTTTACCCAGCTGGTCTTTTTCTTACTTTTGTCCAGTATTTCCTCGCTATGCTACCTTTCCTGCATTTTGGAATGGTAATGTATGTCCTATGCCATTATGGAAGTATATGATCTGCTTTTTGATTTGCTTTTTCAGGGGGATTAAAGTGAAGAGATTGGGAGGAGACTTTGTACTTTAAAACAAGTTTGAGACTGTTATAGACTATGGGAACTTTTGAAGTTGGAATGAATGTATTTTTTGCATTATGATACGGCAATAAGCCTTTGGGGGCCATGGAGTGGAATGTGATGCTTTGAAAGAAAATGGCCCCTAAAAGGAATATGGCCTTGATGGAGGAAGTGTGTCACTGTGGGGGTGGGATTTGATGTCTTTCTTTCTCAAGCTTCCCTCAGTGTAACTTTCAGCTGACTTCCTGTAGAATCTCAGCTCTAGTACCATGTCTGCCTGCATGCTGCCATGCTCCTCACCACGATGATAATGGACTGAACCACTGAACTGTAAGTAAGCCTCTTTATAAGAGTTACTGTGGCTGTGGTTGGTCATAGTATCTTTTCACAGCAATAAAAATCCTAACTAAGACAAGTAGGCATACTTACGTGAGTCTTTTATAATGCAGCAGATTTATTTTCTACGTCTTCAATTATTTGTTTTGTCTTCTCCATGACAGCACTCTCAGCATATTGAAGATAACTGTCTTTTATAAATTCTATTAATTTCTGGTTCTCTAAATAAAAACTGTAGGATCATCAGTTTTCTTTTTCATTTTAGTTATTTTATAAGTATTTTATTTTATGTTTGAGATTATACTATAATTACACCTTTGTTCCCTGTCATTTCCCCACTTATTGCTCCCACATACCTCTTTGTTCTCTTTCAAATTCATGGCCTTTTTTCATTAATTGTTCATACATACATACACACACACACACATATATATTTCTAAATATAAGCTGCTGGTATGATGTATAATGTTACTTGTATGTGTGTTTTCAAGGTGTTCTTATTTGAGGGAGACTGTTTCTCCCACTCTCAGCATTCCTTTGTTGTTTGCAGTTCTTTGTGCATGCTTGAGGCTTTGTGGTCTTTCTTCTGTCCATTGTGGAAGGTTTTTCTTAACACAGCCCAGGGCCTTACCTGCAGCCTGGGTCTGAGTTATAGGAAACCCTTTGTGTCACGCACTTTTTAAGACATGGGAACATTGACAGCTTGCACTGATTGGCAATCTAGTTCTTCCCTAACCTTTCACTCTCCTTGCACACACACCACTATTACTAACTTCCCAGAGGTTTTTTCCACTGTGGGGCATGAGCTCTTTTTCCAAATTAATTTTGTTAGATTTTTTCCAATTACATTTTAATGAAATTTTATGTATTTTTTGTGTGCATCTTATTTCTGAAAACTTGGATGAATGCTCGGATGTCCAGCAGCTGCTTCATTTGGTATTCTGGGCTGTGCCTGTTCTTTTAAAGCACCAGAGATTGGAATCTTTCTGCACACACTGGCAGCTGAGAGGAAGGAGGTTTTGTACAGTGTCTGGCTTCTTTATTGCAAGGGATGAAATAGAGCTAATGGCTTGCAAACATCAGTGTATGTTCTGAGCCTGCACTGTGAGAACATTCTTCTCATTAGAAGCAATGGGTTGTTTTTATGAGAAGGAGTACTTTCTGACTAAATTGTCCTAATTTAGCATTTTGAAGTTAACCTCTTTAGTTTATAAGGCATGCATGCCAATGAATGGGAATATTTTTAATTTCTCACTTGGAAAAGTGAATTATGTCAATCATTAAAGGAAAGATCAAGGAAAAAAATAAAAGTAACAATCTATTGTTTAAAAGCATCAGAATCCAACTTGTTTGGTAGACACTACAAAAGTTGGAGGAATAATTAATGTTTCATTGTTAAGGGATCTAATTTGTTCATGCAGAAGAATCCATAAATAGACCTAACACTGAATCTTAGAACCTGAACATATAATATGCCCTGATAATCTTTATTCACAATTACTCCATGAGGGTGCCATACTGAAGGAAGAAACTGTGGAGGGTCAAGGTCAATGTGGAAGAATGAATGCATTTTAAAATAAGTTTATTTTATGACTTCTGGGTATTAAACCAGGAACTTAAAAACATGGCTAGCATGTACATGTAGCCCATGGTGTACATATAGAATTGTATAAATTCTATATACAATAGAATATATATATTCTAACCCTAACCCTCCATAAAATAGGAAGCAGGACCATTGTCTGTGTTTCTGTTAGCCATGGCTAAGTCAGACTGACTCTTCCAGCTCCATTTACTCACCTGTTTGGCCTCGTTGCATGAAACCTTATTCTAGCTTTACAGAATTAGGTTGTTAGCTAAGTAAATGAAATGCAGTGGGAAAAAACAAAGGGCTTAGCCAATGAAAAGTAGTGAGTTTGTGTGAAATTTCCACTAATAGAAATATGAGATATATCCAGCAAATCTAAAGCAGACAATTCCCCCCTCTTTATTTTTTTCTTGAGAACAGGAACAGTTATGGGAAAGAGGAAAGCCAGTGATAGTCAAGGTGAATAAGATCAAATAAAGGTGGGCATTATGTTTTTGGTATTGGGGGAGAAAACCAACCCATCAGTCAGATAGTGTCATGATGATCACTAAAAGCCACCAGCAAATGAAAAAACAGTTTTTTTTGTAAATGGCAGATCTTCTGCTCTCTTTCTCTATATGGTTTTGCTGTATTTTAATTGGCATGCCCAGCAGTTATAACCTGTCACAATTCAGAGAGAGTTTCTGCAAATGTGGGATGCTCAGGTTTCTTAATGTGACACCAGAGAAGAAGGGATGGAGGAGAAACTGCATATGCCTTGGGATCCTGAGCTGTCAGGATATGACAGGGCCCTGCCCTACTGAGAGAGCTGGCCTGTGCCAGGAGTCAATGCTGTCACCTAGAGGCAGCAATACTTCTGAGGTGAAAGTCTGTGCCAAACAGCTGGCTGGGAAGAGGAGGCTGACAAAAAATAATCATATCACATCAGCCAGAGAAGGTGCTTTAAAGCAACAGGCTCCACGGCTGGGGGAAAGGTGACCCTTGGGTACAAAGTGTAGATGTTTCCAGACAGAACTGATCCTTAGATCTAGACAAAGAGCTTACTCACTCACAGCAGGCACTATGAAGATAAACGGCCCCTCCTTTTCACCTCTTTAAAGTGCATTCTCCATAGTAGACTACTTATAAGTTATCAAGACATCGTTTTAATTGTGGACTTTAGTCTATTCCAGTTGTCCTCCAGTTACTTCTTAGGAAAATCTATTACTTTGTTGAACACACCAGAGACTACTCAGGAGTCATCCTTTCTTCCTATCAGTTAATCAAAAGTCTGATGTTGAGATGAAATGAAAATCCATTCATAGAAGAAGGTACACTGTAACTCTTGGCTTCATAGTTCTTTGGTCACACTCTCCACTGGGTGTTTCCCTCAGTATGTGACTAGGTAAAAAGAAAAGGTCACTTTCTCAGAAAGATGATTTAGTTTTCCATTTTCTTAATAGTTACTGGGATGTGTTCTTAGCAGGACACTTAACATTTCAAAACAAATACTTTTATTTACCATAATTAAACTGACTGTAAAATGTTTATTCATTAATGACAAAATTAAAACATTTACTAAAAAGATATTTTATATTCTAGAAAACCAACCCATCATTCTTTTGGGAAAGACACTTTGAGGATAGTTTGGCCCCAGTGACACAGGCTTTGTCCATGTCACCCACCTCATTAAGAACTGAGACAGGCCTTGGATTCTTTCCTCTGCATTCACACTTCCTTCTCTTTTTCAACTGCTTCTGTGCCTCAATTTTCAAATACAAATCTATTGTCTAATGATAATCAATAAGAGGTTTCCATGTCCTTGTTATTCAAGATGTGTTCAGAGAACAGGTCTCATGGATACCCCAGACAGCATGATAAGATGCAGAATCTTAGTACCTGTTTTTAACCCATGGATGTAGAGTTTGAATTTTAGTCAGCCCCCAGAAACTACAAACTGAAGTAATTGATATACAAAGTGTTCAAGTAAAGCTTAAGTTTACTTGATGGGTATTTCATTAGGGTGTGTTCTTCAGGGCTTAGGAAATTGCAAAGTAATACATCAACTATGTTTGCATTTCATTAATTTAGTTTTCTCTAGAACAGAAGTTTGGGCACAGATGTGTCCCAAGTAGAAGATGACCTTATCTAGCACACAAATCTCAAAATGCCATGCCTGGCAGTTATGACCTGTCACAATGCAAAGTTTCTGCAAATGTAGGATGCTCAGGCTTCCTAATGTGACACTAGGGAAGAAGGACATGGGCAGAGCCTTGTGACCTTGGGTAACACAGCCTCCAGTGTCTTTTACTCTAGGTGTGTCTTTCTTTCCTGAACACTAATAAGGGATTGTAAAATTTTATAAAGATATTTTAGAAGTCAAATTAAAAGATAGAAAATAGAAAAAGTATCTTCCTTTGGAGATTAACAATTTATTATAAACTTAGTCTTAAATATCTTCTACAAACAGGTTTCAGGAAAACCTCATATGTCTCTTGTATAAGTGAACTTTCCCAGCAGTAAGGACAAGTCTGATGATCCAAATTTAAAAATTATTTTGTTCCTACTGTAGGATGTATGGTTAGGGGACACTTCATAGGCTCCAAACAGTAAACTTGTGTGCTTTCCTTATATTCCTACTTTAGAATATGGGCAGAGCGCTCTACTACAGAAGCATGGCTTTATTTACCCAGATTTCAAGGATGCCACAGAGGTCTTTAGGGTCAGGCATACAAGTACTGCATGTGTGCAGCCCATGTCTGCTAGTAAAGCCCAGAAAACAGGATGATTCTTGGGATCCCAGAACTGCAAAGACAAGATGGCAAATTGCCAGCTAAAGAGAAATGCTGGTATCTAACCACACCAAATGGGAGCAAAGCAAACTCTGAGTAGTAAAGCCTTGAGGAGGAACCCATTCCTCATCCTTTTGTGTCAGGACTGGAGAATGTGGACTCTGAGATGATGCTCAAGGCTGATAGTCTAAAATACTTTGATATTATTGTTGACCTAGACATATTGGAATCTGTTATTCTTCTTTGTTTCCTAATGTTCCCTTTGCAATGGGAGCCCTTGCCTTTGCCTGCTCTCACCAAAGTATTTTGAAAGCCCATGATTTAGTCAGTGTCAAGGGTTAAATTGATGTTGAAGAGTTAAGATGTTTGAGGCTATTTCATACGAAAGAAGGTATTGCATATTTGAGGAGTACATAGAAAGACATGCCGTTCTTTGGATGTTTGTATTTTTTAACCATATTTATTGAAATTTTATTGCCACATGCCAGGTGGAATTTTGAGAGGTGGCTGGGCAATTAGGCCTGTGCCTTCCTGAGTGATGCTATAGTTAGAATATGGCCTTCCCTTCTGATCACTTTAAATTTGATTGGCTCAGAGTTGGCACCATTAAACAGCAATTAGAAAATTAAGCTGGTTTCATATCTTTCTTGATGGGGTGGGTGAATTTGTTCTTGTGCAAAGCTTGTAATGAATCAATCTTGTAGTTATGTCTTACATGTTCTGTGTTCTGTTTTTCGAACACTCTATGATGAAAGCCTACCACATTTTCTGCTTTTCTACCATGTTAGGGCTACCAGGTTTAGCTGCCTTATCATAGACATACAAGTCTCCAGAATTATGACCCAAATACACTTCTTTCATTTGTAAGTTATCCAGCCTTCTGTATTCATATGAATATGCATAAAATGTGTGCAATTTTAAGAAGCAAGTCATAGGCGCCTGTGGTGAGACTGTGTCTTCTAGAAGTGATAGGAAATCTATACTCATGAAGTCTCAACAATACAGTTGTCAAACAAGGCCTGCTTAATGACAGTTCCAAGTGATGTACCAATGTGCATAGGGAAAATCTCACAGGGTTTCACCCCCATATGAAGAGCTACAGGCAATCAGTGGCTGCTGTGGGAGAGAGAATTAGTCTTCCTCAGGAACCAGCCTCCTGAGATGTTATCCAGTCCCAAGTTCTCAGCCCTAAACACAGGTACATATAAGCAGTGTTACATGGGAACAGGAAAAACAGGAAGGAGAAAGGAAGAGGTGGGGGTGACATAAACTCAGCTGAATATAGAAGGGCAAGTCATTCCTTTCTTTATCTATGTAGGTCTTTAGGCTAGAGAGCAACTTCTTAGAAGGAACCCTCTACAGTGAAGCATAGTGGCAGAGGCTGAGGGGAGCCTCTTGGGAACAGGAGAAAAAAAAGTAATAAAGTTGTTTTGAGGAGAAACTTGTATAAAGAGATAGGAAATAAAGAGTGAAGGTTAAAAGAGCATGTGGAGACCAATAAAGAAGGAAGGTGACATTGTATAAGGGGGCTTAAAGCAGATCCTGAAGCCAGGAAGAGAACTGTGTTCAACATGGACCCAGCACAACTAGAATCTGATAGCCAAGGCATGAGGAGAGCAACTAGGATAAAGAGAATTTTGGTGAACTAAGAAGATTTTATCAGATTTTTGCTGGAGGCAGGTTAGAGTGACAGACATCTTATAGGACCAAGGAATTCAGTTTGCTTTGTTTCTATAAGGAATTTGATCACATATTTATAGGTATTTGTATACTTCCCTTATAGGATGGCTTCTCTATACTGAGCCAACAAAGAAACGAATACAGGATTCTAATGAAAGGTGGGGCCTGAGTATATCTAAGTAGATAAACATGGAGGAGAAAAGACTTCGCATGGGCAAATTCACCAGAAGAGGCTAGAACTAGAATGAGAGAAGAAAACAGGTGCACACCATCTTCTTCTGCAGGGAGCTAGCTCTACAGGGCAATTATAAACCTTGAGTGTGAGCCTAGAAATAACTCAATAGGGAGCTGGAGAGATGGCTCGGTGGTTAAGAGCACCCTCTGCTCTTCCAGAGGACCGGGGTTCGATTCCCAGCACCCACATGGCAGCTAACAACTGTCCGTAGTTCCAGTTCCAGGCAAACACCAAGGCAAATAAATAAATAAATAAAGTTTAAAAAAAAAAGAAATAACTCAATAGAAAGGCTAAGAAAAAGTAAGAAGGCTGAGATTATGATGAGGATTCCTACCATGACCATAGGAGGCCCAGGGCTATGAACTAACACTGCCCACTGAAACAATGTCTCAAACTCATGAGTCTCCTCAGTCTGGCAAAATGTTAAGTCTGGGGCAAAGGCCCATAGGAGTATGTGGCTCAGCAGATTCTTAAATTCCTGGAAGACATTTTGGCCTTATGAAATGACAATCTTTTGTATGTTGAGGGACTTTCTATGTTGTCTTGTTTAGCTTGGGATACCATAACAAAGTATGGCAGATATTGGGCTTATAAATAAAAGGGATGTGCTTTTGTTCTGATGTTGGAGGTTGAAAGTACAGGATCAAGGTTCTAGCATGGTCCTGACCCAGTGAGGGCTCTGTAGATGGCACATGAATAACCAGTTTCACATGGTAAAAGAAGATGAGACAAGAGTTCCCTGGGGTCTGTTATTGTAAAAATATTAATTTCATTTATGTGCCCATTTATATTATTGTTATGACATATTAATTCCAATAGTGTACTGATAGATTGAACTGAGGATTTCTTCATATGAATGTTAGGACATATAAATAAATTATTTCATGTTCTTGGAAGAAAAATATCTCTGGATGTCCTATGCAGAGAAAATGTAGATTTCCGGTAGCTACCTTCCTCTTGCACAGCATCTTCTGAATAATTACTTTCAACTGTTTGTATTTTTATAATATACATCACCAACACCAAGATCTTGAGATTGAGATATGCAGTCATCTGACTTTATTTATTTATTTATTTACTTACTTTAATGCATGTATGCCCTAACTCTAACCCTAATTCTAACCCCTAACTCTAACCCCTTACCCTAACCCTGACCCTAACCCATAATGCTGCTATGAATATAGTTGAGCTAATGCTTTTGGGGTGTGAATGTCCATCTTTAGGGTATATGCCAAGTACTGGTAATGCTGAGTCTTTGGGGAGATTGATTCCTAGTTTTCTGAGAAACCGCCATACTGCATTCCAGAGTGGCTGAACCAGCTTACACTCCTACCAACAAAGGAGGAGTGTTCCCCTTGCTCTGCAACCACTCCAGCATAGGCTGTCATGTGTGTTTTTTTTTATCTTAGCTAATCTGAGAGGTGTAAGGTGATATCTCAAAGTTGTTTTGATTTGCATTTCTCTGATGGCTAAAGATGTTGAACACTTTTTCAAGTGCCTTTCAGCCATTTGTGATTCTTCTGCTGAGAATTCCCTTTTTAGTTCTGGGTCTCATTTTTTCATTGGGCTATTCAAGGTTTTGGGCTCTAGTTTCTTGAGTTCTCTATATATTTTAGAGATCAGTCATGTATCACTTGTAAGGTTGGTGAAAATCTTATCCCATTTTGTAGACTGTCATTTTGTCTTATTGACTATGTCCTTGCCTTTACAGAAGCTTCTCAGTTTCAGGAGGTCCCACTTATTTATTGTTGTTCTTAGTGTCTGTGCTACTGGCATTATATGTAGGAAGTGGCCACTTATGCCAATTTGTTGGAGGGTACTTCCTACTTTCTTTTCTAACAAGTTCAGAGTGGCTGGGTTTATGTTGAGGTTTTTGATCCACTTGGATTTGAGTTTTGTGCAGGGTGATAGGCTTGGATATATTTGCATTTTTCTATACAGTGCCATCCAGCTATGCCATTACCATTTGTTAAAGATACTATCTTTTTTCCACTGAGTATTTTAAATCTCTTTCTCAAAAATCAAGTGTTCATAGGTTTTTGGGTTTATGTCCGGGTTTTCAATTCAATTCCATTGATCCACAAGTCTTTTTTTATGCCATTACCAGGCTGTTTTTATTACTGTATAACTCTATTATATAACTTGAAGTCAGGGATGGTGATGCCTCCTGAGGTTCTTTTGTTGAGCAAAATTGTTTTGGCAATCCTGGCTTTCCTATTATTCCAAATGAAATTGAGTATTGCCCTTTCAAAGTCTGTAAAATAATGTGTTGGGATTTTGATGGGCAGTGCATTGAATCTGTAGATTGCTTTTGGTAGAATTGCCATTTTTACTATGTTGATCCTATCTATCCAGGAACATGGGAGAGCTTTCCATTTTCTGATATCCTCTTCAATTTCTTTCTTCAGTGATTTAAATTTTTGTCAAATAGGTCTGTTACTTCTTTGGTTATAGTTACTCCAAGGTATTTAATGCTATTTGCAGTAATTATAAAGGGTGTTGTTTCCCTTATTTCTTTTTTAGCTCTTTTATCTTTAGTGTATAGGATGGCTACTGTTTTCTTTGAATTAATCTGACATCCTGCTACATTGCTGAAGGTGTTTATCAGTTGTAAAAGTTCCGTGGTAGATTTTGTGGATAATTGATGTATACCATGATAACATCTGCAAATAGAGATAGTTTCACTTCTTCTTTTCCAATTTGTAACTCCTTAATCTCCTTTCATTCTCTTATTACTTTAGCTAAAACTTTGAGAAATATATTTAATAGATAAGGGAGAGAGGACATCCTTGTCTCGTTCCTGATGTTAGTGAGATTACTTTGAGTTTTTCCATTAAGTTTGATGTTGGCTGTTGGCTTCTTTTAAATCGAATTTATTACATTTAGATATTTTCCCTGTATTCCCCATCTCTTCAGGGCTTTTATCATAAAGGAGTGTTGGATTTTGTCAAAGGCTTTTTCAACATCTAAGGATATGATTATGTGGTTTTTTTTCCTTTAGTTTGTTTATATGATGGATAACATTTATGGTTTTTCATATGTTAAACCATCCCTGCACTTCTGGGATGAAGCCTACTTGATCATGATAGATGATATTTTTTATATGTTGTTGTATACGATTTGCCAGATTTTGTTGAGAATTTTAGCATCAATATTCATGAGGTAAATTGGTCTGTAATTCTCCTTCTTTGTTGTGTCTTTGAGTGGCTTGGATGTTAGGGAAATTGTGGCCTCATCAAAGGAATTTGGTAATATTCCTTCAATTTCTATTGTGTGAAACAGTTTGAGAAGTATTTGTAATAGCTCATATTTGAATGTCTAGTAGAACTCTGAACTGAAACCATCTGGACCTGGGCTTTTTTTTTCTTTTCTTTTTTTTACTTAGGAGGCTTTTAATCACAGCTTAAATTTCCTGTAGGGTTATTGGTCTGTTTAGGTATTTAATATGATCTTCATTTAATTTTGGTAAATGGTATCTCTCCAGATAGCTGTCTATTTCTTCTAGATTTTCCATTTTTGTGGAGAATAGATTTTCAAAGTATGACCTAATAATTCTCTGGATTTCCTGGGTGTTTGTTGTTATGTTCCCATTTTCATTTCTGATTGCTCTGATTTTGTTCATTTGGATATTCTCTCTCTGCTTTTTGGTTAATTTAGATAAGAGTTTATCTATCTTGTTGACTTTCTCAAAGAACCAACTCTTTGATTCATTGATTCTTTCTAATGTTCCTTTTGTTTCAATTGTATTGATTTCAGCTATAATTTTGATTATTTCCTGCTGTCTACTCCTTCTAGGTGAGTTTGCTTCTAATTGTTCTAAGGCTTTCAGCTGTGCTGTTAGTTCTCTAGTGTGGGATTTCTCTAGGCTTTTCATGTAGGCATCAAGTGATATTAATTTTTCTCTTAAGACTGCTTTCACTGTGTCCCACAAGTTTGGGTACGCTGTGGATTTATTTCTTTAAATTGTAGGAAGACTTTTACTTCTTTCTTAATTTTGTCCTTGCCCCAGTGGTGGTTCAGCTGAGGGATGTTTAGTTTCCATGAGTTGGTAGGCTTTCTTTGATTTTTGATGTTGTTGAACTCTAACTTTAGACCATTGTGATCTAGTATGATACAAGGGACTATTTCCACTTTTTTGTATCTATTGATATTTGCTTTATGACCAACTATATGGTCAATTTTAGAGAAAATTCCACATGGTGCTGAGAAATATGTATATTCCTTTGGGTTTGGGTGGAAGCTTCTGCAAATATCTATTAAATCCATTTGCATCATAACCTCTGTTAATCTCATTTCTCTGTTGAGTTTATGAATGGTTGACCTATCCAGAGGTGAAAGTAGGGTACTGAGGTCACCTACTATTAGAGTGTCGGAGTTGATGTGGAATTTGAGCTTTAGTATTGTTTCTTTTACATAAATACGTTCCCTTATATTAGGGGCATAAATATTCAGGATTGAAATCTCATCTTGACCAATTTTTCCTGAGATGAATGAATAATGTCTGTCCTGGTCTCTTTGAGTTGATTTTAGTTTGAAGTTTGCTTTATTCGATATTAGGATGGCAACCCCAGCTTGTTTCTTAGGGCCATTTGCTTGGAAAATCTTTTCCCAACTCTTTAGTCTGAGCCTGTGTCTGTCTTTAAGGTTGAAGTATGTTTCTTGTGTTGCAGCAGAAGAATGACTTCTGTTTTTGTATCCATCTTGTTAGTGTGTGTCTTTTTATAGGTGAATTGAGCCCATTGATATTAAGGGATATTAGTGAGCACTGATTGATATTTTCTGTTATTTTTGGTGGTGGGGTGTATGTATTTCCTTTCTTTGGGTTTTTCTTCTGTGGGGTTATTGACTGTGGTTTCGTGAGTGTATCTGGGAGCCTTAGGTTGGTGTTTTCCCTCTAATGCTTTCTGAAGGGTTGGATTTGTAGATAGGTATTGTTTACATCTGAGTTTGTTATGAAATATCTTGTTTACTCTATCTATGTTGATTAATGATTTTTTTGGGTATAGTAGTCTAGGTTCGCAGCTTTGCTCTTTCAGTGTCTGTATAACTTCTGCCCAAGATCTTCTAGCTTTCATTGTTTCCATTGAATAGTCAAGTATTATTCTGATGGGTCTGCCTTTATAGGTAAGTTGGCCCTTTTCTTTTGCTGCTCTTAAAATTTTTTTCTTTATTCTGTATGTTTTGTGCCTTGATAATTATGTGGTGAGCAGACTTTTTGGGGGCGGTCAAATCTACTTGGTGTTCTGTAAGCTTCCTGTATCTTTATAAGCATCGCCCTCTTTAAGTTAGGAAAGTTTTCTTCTATGATTTCATTGAATACATTATCTGTGCCTTTGAGCTGGAATTCTTCTCCTTCTTCTATTTCTATTATCCTCAGTTTAGGTCTTTCCATGGTGTCCCAAATTTCCTGAATGTTTTGTGTGATGGCTTTTTGGTTTTAGTGTTTTCTTTGACTGATGTATCTATTTCTGCTACTGAGTCTTCCACTCCAGAGATTCTCTCTTCTATCTCTTGGATTCTGTTGGTTATGCTTGTACCTGTAGTCCAGTTCTTTTCTTCACAATTTCTATTTCCACCTTTGCCTCATTTTGTGCCTTTTTTATTGCTTCTATTTTACTTTTTAGTTCCTGGATGTTTCTTTCATTTTTGGTTTTCTTTTTCTTGGTTTTCTTTCTAGGATTTGTTCATCTCTTTCAGTTTTTTCTTTGGATTTTCTTCTATTTCTTTAAGGGAATTTTTCATATCCTCTTTGAAGGCTTCAAAAATCTTCATTTCAGTGTTTTTCTGTTTTTTCCTTCTGATTCCTCTTCATTGCTCTGTTCAGGTCTTGTAGTTGTATAACCATTGGTTTCTTCTAGTGTTGCCTTGTTGTTCTTTATATTACTATATGTATTCTTGCACTGGTGTCTGCCCATGGCTTCGGTGATTCACAATTAGTCAACTCCTAGTAGGTTTGGCTAGAGGGCTTGTGAGTTTCCTCTGAGCAAGGTGTCTGTTTAATCTTTGACTCTGCTCTGGACAGGGGACTGTGTTTTCTAGGCACTCAGTCCTTGTCTGATGATGCAGTTCACCCTGGTTATGGTGCCCAACTGGGCAGGGCCTAGGGCCTTCTGCTGTGACAAGTCTGAGATCAGTCCCTTGGGTATGAGCCCAGTCCCAGAGAGGAATTCTCTGGACTGTGGTCCAGGGGTTGGGAACCACTCACCTTTTCATATGACTTTTTATATAGGGCCAATATTCCCCAAGAATCTCTTGCAAGTTCACCCAGGAAACTATATTTATTATAAACTGAAAAGCAGTTAATGCACACACACACACACACACACACACACAAGCCCATTTTCTCTTTTCTAGAATAAGTTTGTGGGTGGATACCTTTGCAGAGATCTCAGTATTGTATCTTATTGTATCTAAGTAGTATCTTAGTACAAGTCTAACTCAGTTCCCAACAGTTTTGACCTCACTAGGATCAATTTGTGGATTCTTGTACCAACTTTAATATCTTCATAGTCATTGATAAACTTTAAAAAAAAGATACTGACTTATGTCACCTATCTGATTGGCCAAAGTTCTCTTGGTGTCATGAATCAACTTAGACATTTCAAATGAGGGGGATGTTTACAGGTGGGAAACATATTACATATATCTTAGGAGAGACAGAAGTCTAGGAGTTCCCTTCTCCAAAAAATAAGAGTCATTCCCTTTCACTCTGCTCAGAGGAAACATTAAACCCAGCATTAGGCTCAGACAGCCTTGTATGTAAAGTTCTATAACACTGGATGAAACACAATCCTAATTAGTCTTAACAATTGAAATCTGGAGTCAGATATTGAGGGTGAAAATAAATCAAAGAAGCAGAGCAGCAGTCACTAGAAACTTCTTACCTCTAAGAATTCTCAGACTGAATGGAGGCTGACATCCTGTCTTTCCACCTTATATTCCTGTCTCCACCTCCTGATTGTGCTGGAATTCCATAGGCTTGTGCCTTCACTGTCTGGCTCTGTTTGTTTTTTAGACTGATTCAATCTCATGTAGTCCAGTGTGGCCTTTAACTCCTGATCTTCCTGCTTCCTCCTCCCCTGTGCTGGGATTAAAGGTGTGGGCTCCCATGGCCTGGTCTCTATGGTTAACTAGTGGCTAGCTCTGCCCTCTGAACTCCAGGCCAGCTTGATTTGTTAGAGCACAAACAAAATATCACAACAACTGGATCTCTACTGAGTATATGGCAACTGTCATACAAACAATGGGGAAGATATAGAAATATGTGGCACTTCAGACTCAATGGGGAAAGCCTGAGAAAATCCCAGGTTTCAGAGATGATGTTCATATAAGAATCCACTGCAATTCAATTGTCTGTTGTAAGACTCACTAAAGAACAACTTTTGCTTGTGGGCATGGCTAGCTATCTTTAGAAAAATTTCACAGGTCTTGGCTTATTTAAGAGGACAACCCCAATACTTAGAGAATCTGTGGGTGTTTATGTAAATTATTTATGACCTGAAATCTTGTACATTGTGTCTCTAAGGAGTGATGTAATATGGATGATGCCCAAGTTCTACCTTTCAGTATATTAACCATAATTTATATTCTTACAGAATGGTCTTCTCTATGTGGAGTCTTTTGGACTGCTTTGTGCTTCTTAAACATTTATGGCTCATGCATCTCTCAAGGTGAATTTTATATATGAGAGTTTATATCCTTTGAGTCTTCCTTGAGAAATAGTATTTGATGTTCTTCTTTCATTAGGGTAGATCTGAACTATGTTTTCTGTGTCAATACAGTGGCTCTTATTTATTTAAAAGTAATAAAGAGGAAGTATGATTGCATTCATTTTGTTAAAGAAGTTTGATGCTGACAAGTAATCTACTCAAGATTACATAATAAATAATTAAATCTATTCACAATATCCATATTCAACCTTACGCTGAATTCTTCCATTCATTAACCAGAGGTCCTGTAACATTAGCATGCACCAGAATTACTTTAAAGAATTTGTCAAGCTCATTGTGCTAAAAACCTCACTTTTCCAACATTCTCCTGTGTGGCTTTGATCACAGGTTGAGTCCTGATCCACCCCCCCCATTCATATGTTGAATTCTACAGCCTGTGATAGTGCTTAGAAGATCTCTAAGGCTTCACTCTCATCAAGAGGATTTAGTGTCCATCTAAGAAACCCCAGAGAATCCTTTCATCTTTGCAAGTGGGGTCAGTTGTCAAGAACAAAACACTAAGTACTCACTGAACATTTAGTGTGCCAGCAATCAACCTTGACTTTAGACTCCTCAACCTCCAGAGTATGAGGAACACACCTCTCATACTTACGAACATATAATATAGCCTGCTCTGATGAACTGAGATGCTGGTACTATTGATGCAGAGAGGTTTTCTGAATTATCCTTTCCAGATGATCCTGAGGTCTTGAAAATACTATAGTTCTGTAGTTATTATTGAAGAGTGTGTATTGCCTTTTAATTTGGAGAATATCTTCAACACCTTGCATCTTGTTATACTTAATAGACTATTTGAATTAACCCAAGGGTAGCTCTAGGTTATTTATCAGGGTTTTTATTCTTGTACTTTCTTCTTTGAAAGAAAAACTTAAGCTCCTTAGGGAGGTATGTAACTTAATAATTTGGTTTTATTTCCCTGTGAATATAGGACAAAACTTTGCTGGAATCTAACTGAAATAATTTCTCCCCTGACATCTCTGGAATAAATTCTTAGTAAAACTTTCCCCTTCCTTTAAAAATTATTTTAAAGTTCCCAACTATCCCCTTTTTGCTTGGCAATGTGGGGGAGTACTTTTCAGAGCTTCCTGTTGCATTTGTCCTAACCCATCACCTATATATATCTACATGATGTGTGATCATTCATAAGGCCCCACTTCCAATAGGTGTTGATTTTTTTATTGATTAAGCTAGAGTGTCATGTTGATCATGCCAGATGAGGTAGAAAAATTATATGAACATTTTTTTTCAAAAATATAAAACTACTATATTTGAAAAATGTCAAATAGTATTAGTAGAGGCAAAATTATTATGCATGGTTAATCTGTCTCAAGATGTATTTATATAGTTAATTTTTATGTCTGTATAAATACTTGAAAGTAAGTAGAAAAGTTCTGAATATCCCTTGCATCTGTGAACTTTGTGTGTATCTGTTTTCAAGATGTTACTAGGTCTTGGTTCCCTGACAGGTTACATATTCTTGGATTGGTAGCACTCAGTGGTGTTTCCAGAGATCAGTACTTTCACTCTATGAACTATTGTTCAAGTTACTGAAGCTATAAAACCATAACTCAAGTGGACTTTAATGGGCAGCCTATTACTTCTATTTATTTTTTCAATTCTAAAATAAATTTAAGGTATTATTCTTTTCTGAAACTAAAATATTGCACATCTAAAAGAACATTGTCTTTATTTCCTAAGGTATATCAATATGATGGTACTGTTTTCCTTTGCTCCTTCACTAAAAATAATATGAGTAGCTAATGGGACCAAGATTTGTGAAGTGAGTTTAAAGTAATCAGAAATTGGATGTTGCTGTATAAAAGCTCTGAACTTAGACTCCTCATGGTGTATTCTGTATTTTTTTTTTAAAAAAAAATACCTAAATTATCCATAAAACTTTAATGGACAAGGCAATTTTCAAAGTTGAGAAGCTTAAAATAATGTAGAAGCTTTCAAAGTGAAGAAAATAAAATCATTTCTTACCTCTCCAGCATTCCCCTCCTCACTTTTGTCCTAGTTTTGAGTTAAAAGCTATTTTAGCATATTGGTCTCTTCTCTTGCTCTCTTGAGTGGCTGATGTTTAGAGAGGTCAGCTTTGCCTTGGGTGACTTCAGGGAATACATCTTTAGCACACTATGCTCAGCACATCTTTGTGTCTGTACCATTTTCTGGCTCCAGAGGGCCGGCCATTGTCATTAGTTCTTTCTGAGTCTTCTCATCAAGCCCAATTTATAGTCATCAGAGGAGATGGTAAAGATTGGCAGAATGCCATTTGTTTGAAAATCATGCAGTAGCAGCCAGAACTCCAGCGGGAAAAGGGAAAACATGCTTATTTGAAATACAGTGGATTGCTTTGGGAGGTTGTCACACAGAGGATGGCGAGATGAAAGAGGAGAAATAGATTGCTCATGGACTAGAATAATAGTTCCAAACAAACCTTGGAGAAAAATTAAAGAGGGACAATCATCCTTCTGTGATTGGCTTGAGGGCCACAGAAGGAAGTGTCACTAAATAGTGGTTAGAAGGAAGAGGGCAAAGTAGATGTATGTGATTTCCTTCTCTTCCTACTTATCCATACTTCCCTGTAACTTTCCCATAGTTCCCTGTAAATTTGTATAGTTCCTTGTAATTCTGCCTGTTTAAAAAAAAACTCACTTAATCACCTGGCAAAGGAATCCTGAAGTGAAGTTTGCTATAGGTCTCCTAATCGGAGAGTGAAAGAAATGTAGAGAAAAGAGAAAATAATGATGAGCATAGTCATAAGA
>PVIH01000750.1:275862-300345 GCA_004025045.1 Sigmodon hispidus
CTGTTAGATTGGCTAAGATAAAAGATACAGATGACAGCTTATGCTGGAGAGGATGCGGAGCAAGGGGAACACTCCTCCATTGTTGGTGGGAGTGTAAGCTTGTTCAGCCACTTTGGAATACAATATGGAGGTTTCTCAGAAAATTGAGAATCAATCTCCCCAAGGACCCAGCAATACCACTTCTGGGTGTATACCCTAATGTTGCACAGTCATACTCCAAAGGCATTAGCTCAACTATGTTCATAGCAGCATTATTTGTAATAGCAAGAACCTGGAAACAACCTAGATGCCCCTCAACTGAAGAATGGATTAACAAACTGTGGTACATCTACACAATGGAATACTACTCAGCAGTAAGAAAAAATGATATCCTAAAATTCACAGGCAAATGGATGGACTTGGAGAATATTTTCCTGAGCGAGGTATCATAAACTCAGAAAGATAAGCAGGGTTTGTACTCACTCATTAGTGGTCTCTAAACAAACAAACAAGAAAAAAAGCCAAGCATGCCCAAGCTGCAAACCACAACTACTGAACAGCTTGGGATCAGAAACACTCTTCAGATCCCACTCCACCTAAAGGAACACCTAACTCATTCTTGAGGGAGGGGGGACAAAACTGGATCTGCCAGGAGTGGAGACTTAACTAAGCAATATTGGGTCAGTGGGACCATGGGACAGTCTGCTGCCTGCCCAAGGAGGGGATGGGGAGATGTAGAGAAGAAAAAATGACCTGATGTGGTGGTAGGAGGAAGGGACCTTGAATAATGATATACAGGGATAGAAAGCGTGACTTCTTTGTTAATAATAATAATAATAATAATAATAATAATAATAATAATTGTAAAAGTATACAGAAGAAAAAGAAAGTTGAAAATAGTTGATTATATCTCCCCAAGGATCCAGCGATACCACTCTTAGGCATATACCCTAAAGAAGCACATTCCCACCCCAAAATCATTAGCTCAACTACTTTCATAGCAGCATTATTCATTATAGAAAAAAAAAGAGTTAGCATATAAAGAGAGTAATTTTCACTGTATTTTGTGTTGAATGACATCATCACTGCTGGGCTTCCTTTGTAAATAACTTTATTATGAAATTTGTCAAAGTTTGTTATGCCTATTATTATGCCTCTTTTTAATGGAGATATATGTATTTATTCTCTAATTTATTTTATTTAGTTTTAACCACTCTGTTTTGGTTAGAAAATATTTTAGATTAACATTCATAATTTAAAGTATAGGACTTTTTATTTCTTGTGCTTGTTTATAACTGACTCTTGTATAAGGAATGATTGCATGTAGTCTAATAATAAAGAAAAAGTAAACATAATCAATTTAAAAAGAGTAAAAATGTATGACAAACTATTTTCCTTTTGCTAAGAGACTCTGGGTAAGTACACTAATAGATTTTATAGATACTGTACCAGCTTATCTACTGAATGGACCTTAGTTTCTAGTCATTTCTTCACTGTAGTCAATTCTTTCTTGAAAAAATTTAATACTATACTGAGACAGTATTGGAAACACTGAAGAGAGATTTGCTTGTTACAGATGTGGCTTCAAGCCCAGCTTTTCTGACTTGTGTTGGCGTAGAATGTTTGAAGTATAATGCTGTGAGATTATATTCTTGTACATTGTAAACATCTGTCACTCCTATTGGTTTAATAAAACACTAATTGTCCAAAAGACACACAGGAAGTATGGGCAGAGCTACCAGACTAAGAAAATTCTGGAAAGTAGAAGAGACAACAGCAAGGCACCAGCAGACAAAGAGGAAAGAAGACAAGAATGCTGCTCTGAGAAAAGATAACCAGCCATATGGATAAACAAGATAAGAATCATGGGTTAGTTTAAGAGAAAGATTTAGCAAGTAATAAGCTTGAGCCATAGACCAAATAGCTTGTACTTAATATAAACCTCTGTGTGTTTATCTGGACCTGCAGACCTTGGAGCTAGGATGGGCCTGAAACTTCTTGCTATAGTGTAAGAATGAATAAAAGGTAACCAACAACAAAAAAGGTATACTAGATTGAGACACCACCCAAATTATAACTGGGGACTGGAGAGATAGCTCAGTAATTAAGAGCACTTGGTTCTCTACCTGAAGACCTAGGTTTGATTATCATCTACATGGTATCTCACTGTGTCTAACTACAGTTCCATGAGATCCAATGCAATCTTCTAGCCTCTGGGCACGGTATGCATGTGGTACAAAATACAATACACATAAAATAAAAAATAAATAAAGTCAAAATATTTAAAAAGTTATAATATGTACTAGGTAAAAGACAATTTTTTTTTCTGTAGAATAATTTTGGAATTACCCTCCTTCATGTACTTGGAGGAAAATGTTCTAGATCAACAGAGGAATTATCAAGTAGTCTACAGTAGTGAGGCCAGAACTACACACAGACTTACTTAGCAGAACTATGGAGAACAGTGTGACTGCAGTCTGTCCTTGCCACATAAGGTCTAGAAGAGAGTTGAAACTAGCAGTGGAGCCAGCGTTTCTCCTGTGGAAGAAGAGAGACCCCAGACAGCCCTCTGTAGTTCAGATGTTTTGCTCTACTGCCCATTTTTCGTTTCTGCCTACCACCTTTATTCTCATTCCTACCCAAACTGTCCATAGTGGGTGGTGACAGTCAGGGTCTTTCTCCTCTCCTGCATCTATGCCCCCATTTTCTCTCAGCATGAAACTCCTTTGCTTCGTTTTCCTTTTCCTGTTAAAATCCAACTTCTCTTTCAAGACTCAGTTCAGATTTTTGAAGGTTCACAACCTCTTCCTAGATCCTGTTACTCCTTGAAAATTTCCGTTTTTCTTTGTCTGTGTTTCCTGCATCAATAATCCTTTACTTCAGGGAGTAAGTTCCTTTGAAGATAGTGCTGTGTAGTACCATGGATGGTAACCTTACATGTGTCTCAGAACACTGTATATACTGCATTCGGAGAATTTTACATTAGAATTTGCTGATATTGAGCTGGATTTTCGGAAGTCTACTTTTCAGATATTTAGTACATCATTTCCCCCCATTCTCTCCCTTCTTTTCTTCCTTTTTCCTTTTGTCTTTAAGCCTATCTTTCTTTTATTAAAGTGGTTTTCTTTTTTTTAACAGCTACATAAGGATATTCTTCTCTTGAGATGAATGTACATCTTGATAAATGAAAACATAAATTGATATCAATTGATTACTCTGGATAATTTAGTTGAAGCAAAACTAAATTGTTCTCTGCATCTTGTCATAAGATTAAACAGTAGAAATAACTTAGTGCTCAGAAGTACAAGGTTAATTTAAGGGTTTGCAGCTGATAGGCATGGGGATATGCTAATAAACAGAATATTTTTTAACCTACCATAACAACAAATAAATGTATTTGTATGATTGTAGAGACCATGAAACATCTGTATGAACCCATTGTCTGAACTTTAGTTTAAGTTATATATGTTATTAATATTTTCTTAATAAATATGAATCTATATAACTTAAGATATACCTAAAAATGAAATTCAAAAATGTCCTAGGATATCTCATATTTCAGTGAAAGAAAGAGGAGAAATTAATGAAGATCTGTGTCAGGAAAATGTCTTGTTTGCTGCTCTTTGTGTGTTATGTTATCTCATTTTTAAAAAGCAAAATATAGAATTAATCTTCTTCATGCACTGAATTAGTTTAGTCCATAGAACAGTGGAGCGGTGGAAATACTCTCATGACAAATACAATTTAGTGATCTTCTTAACATCTTTTGCCCTGGATTCTGTATCTTAAGTGTGACTATGATCCTGAGGATAAAGAGCTCACTAATGTAAGTCTGGAAACTTTGTTGTTGTGAGAACCTTTTCTTGTGAACCACTGCTTTACGTTTCTTTAGAATACTTAAGTCTCAGCTGGTACTAACTCACCCCAGGTTATGCTGCAGGCGTCGCATGTACCAGTAGCTTAATTTTGAGAACAGGATTGTCCTTGTGATACCCAGGCTACTTTCCTGTGAAAGCTAATCCTGAATGAACAGTACCAAAGAGTCACTACTCTTGATTTTTGTCTTCAAAATCTAAATGAGGTTTTAGAAATCCCACAAAAGGTCCCAGAGGCTACAGAATTAAAAATTAAACCCATAATTTATAATAAAGAAATGGAAAAGACTTAATTTTTAAACTTCCAAATCTTTTGATGTTTCCAGTTACAACTTGTATAATTATACTCATACTGTTTTTCAAGACTCAATTTCTTTTATAACATGAAAATATTGGGCTATACATTTTAAAATATCCTTTAACCTTTAAGATGCATTTGATATCAAAAATAATGTTTTAATGATATTTATATATGAACTTTCGGTTTAAAATAGCTTTATCTAATATCTGATTATGTATCTATGTAATTAGCTCTTTGTCTTTTTATCATTTTGGTACTGAAAATTGACCTAAGTGCTTTGTATCTGCTAAGCATGCACTCTACTTGTAATGTATAGCTCCTTTCTGCAAAGAAAAGTATTTACTAGAGAACTGTAATCCTTCAAATGTAAATGGAATTCCTTTTCATATACAATGCTTCATTTATATGTGCCTAGATATAGCAATATTTCATACAAAAATTTTAATAATTTGAAAATTGATATTTGCTAAAACAGCACTTTGAATTTTTATGCAATGAGGAACTTTAGTGCATATGAATTTTGGTATGCAACACTATGAAGTGAGCCTGGGAAATTATGAACAAGGATGTTAATATTTGTAATAAGAAAAAAATCCTGACTTATTCTTGGCTTATGTGTTTACTGAGATGGTTAGTATAAATCGTCAACTTAATAGGATATATACTCACCTAAGGGACCTCTGGGAACAGCTGTGGGTGAGTTTTTAGGTCAAGTTATTTGGGGTTGGTAGACCTGCCCTAAATGTACATGTCCCCCATTCCATGGGTTGGAACCCCGGACTGAATGTAAAGGAGAGAGCAAACTGAACACCAGCATTGATCTGTACTTTGTAATTTCAAATGAAATGTGATCAGCTTCCTCCTGCTTCTGTGCCTGCCTCATTGTGATGGACTGTAAGTGTCTCCTCAAACTATAAGCCTAACTCTCCATTTCTTTAACCTCTCTCTCTCTCTCCCTCCCTCCCTCACTCCTTCTCTCTCTCTCTCTCTCTCTCTCTCTCTCTCTCTCTCTCTTTCTCTCTCTCTCTCTCTCTCTGTGGGTATATGTGAATGTTAATTTTTGTGTGTGTGAATCCATTCCCAAACATGAAGTTCTGAGAGGACATCTGGCATCTTTCCCTTTCACGTTCCGTTTTATTCTCTTCAGGTAGGATCTCTCACTGAACTGGAACCAGGCTGGTGGCAACAAGCTACAGCTGTCTCCACTCACCTCAGTGCATGCTGCCACACTTTACCTTTTTTTTTTTAATTTTTATTTTCCTTTTTTTTCCATGTCTCATAGATATTTCTTTCTTTTTTTCTTCTTTATTTATTTTGTATTTATCAAAAAAACCAGTAAAATGAATTTAAAATGCTGATAAGTTAACAATAACTATAAAGAAGATAAAAATCATCAGCATGACTTATCAAGGGTGATAATGCAAATAAGATTGCTACACATATATTTACTTTGTGTTCAGCTTTCCCTCTGAATTTTTTTCCATCCCTGTATATCCTTATTCAAGGTCCCTTCCCCCTCCCACCACATCAGGTTATGTCATTTTTCTTCTCCGCAACTCCCCATCCCCTCCCTGGGCAGGGAGCAGACAGTTCTATGGTCCCACTGACCCAATAATGCTTGGATTAGTCTCCACTCCTGGCCAAATCCAGTTTTGTCACACTTTACCTTTTATGTAAGTGCTGGGGATTTTAACTCAGGCTCCCATGCTTGCATAGAAACCCTTATGCCACTAAATCATCTTCTCAGTTGCTTCTGTCTGGTGTTTTGTCATAGAAATGAGAAAAAATAACTAGTATGCTTACATAAAATTAAACACTTATAAATTTAAGCAACAACATATGCATCTTTTTCTCACATGATTAGCATAAAAATATTAATAAATAGGATTTGAGTTATTTCATTCATCACAGGTGACGTATGGAGATATATGCCAACCATCTCAAAAAGCAACAGGGAGGTGAGAAAGACACCATTCATGATCTTAGGGAACACTGAATATATCTGTCTAGAGAACACACAGATAAACAGAGTACGGATCACAATAATTAACAAGATCCAGTGGCTAAGACTGGCTCAATGAGTTTTAAGGATGAACATCAGAAGAATATGCTGAAACTTCTGACTACATATGTTGATGCTCTAGCTGAATCGAGTGAGGAGAATGTGCTGAGGTCCAAAATGTTTAAAAGAGCATGTGTTCTCAGAGGCTCAGAGCAGCAGTTCAGTATGACTGAGATGTCAGTATTTGTCAGGTGCATTTCAGTCAGATAAAGCTTAGGCTGCAGGGCAAGTATAGTTAGAGGAAGCTGCAGACTGGCAATCCTTCACTGGCAGCCAATGCTGAAGGGGCAGCTACTTGATTTTGGAGACTGGAAGAAGCCAATTAGCTGGAGAAAGAGAAATGCAGCTTGATTCACTTTGTATTTCAGAAAGTTCAAATTGATAATGTCATAGGGGTTACATTAGTGGTGGGAAAGCCAGGGGCAAAGAGCTGACTAAGTGGTTCAAACAAACATTAAGGGCACAAAGCATTGGACCTGTTCAGGTGAGAACCATCAAACAGAACTAAGGGCCTTTTGTGGACTGACTCCACAGCACTTGGCAAGACGGAAGAGTAAAGGGGAAGAAAGAATTACGTTTAATTTTCTGTTCTGGATTAGATAGTGCACTGGTTACACTGACAGAGAAGGGCCAGGGTATAGTTTTGGTTTTACTGATTATAAAGCACTAAGAACTCTGTGGGCATATACATCCCTAGAGTGGGAGTTCCACAGTCCTGCAAGGAAAATACCCCAGAGCCATTGAGTGCAAAGTAACTCCAGTCTTCATGGACATCACTTTAACTAAAACAATTGCACTAGGTGGTGTTGCCTGCAGATCAAACACATGAGCTGAACAGAACCACAGCAGGACTCTGAAAAACATAGCATTGTAAAAGGCTAGCTCAAAGAAGTCACAGTGTGATGTGGGGAAATATTCACAACATGGATAGGAAAATATAACAAATTGTATTTTGAACACCTTCCAGCAGATGATTTCAATAAAAGTTTGGCTAGACTTATTACATATCCCAGAAAGAAACGCTAAGGCTGACAGGTGTTCATTTTATCAGAAATAATGGAATAACTGCTTAGTGAGAAAAATTGCCCTGGAGAGGGGAGTATAAAAATATCATGGCATCCAGGTGACAGCAGAGAAGGAACAAAAATAAGGAGGTTTCTTATAAAGAATTTAAGTACAGACGTAATGACTGGAAGATCCTGCAAGTTTGGGACGTGAAATACAAGAGGAAAGAGGTTTCTGCCCAGTGTGGTGGAGGGCAATTGCAGGCACTGACAGACAAGATGCTATGAAGTTGCTAAGACAGTAAGATTTGGAGCACACTTTGAAGGATTATGTTCAGATCTGATAGCAGATATACTTCTATAGGAGACTGGAGCCTGGTGATAAGAGCCAGAGGAGATGCAGCTGTTCATTGACAGACAATGATGCAGGAGAATTAGGAAACCAAGTGATGATCCACACATATCCCCTTTGTGAGTGAAGAAGCTTGATGCAATGCTGGTATTTTGGAAAAATTATAGCACTATTTTATTAGCACATTGATGTCCATTCAATTTAAATGCCGTGTATAACAAAATATTTTTTTATCCCAGGTATTGTTTATTACTAAATTAAGGCCATGCTGTTTTGAGACATAGCTCCTTGCAATCGCTGATTTTTTTTAATGTACCCTGACCATTCAATGTGCAACATGCTACTACTGTTATTGTTAAGTCCTGAATTTCTTTTTTTTAATTTAATTTTATCTTTTTATTTTATCTATTTATTTTATTATTATTATTATTATGAACAAAGAAGTCACACTTTCTATCCTGTATATCCTTATTCAAGGTCTTTTCCCCCTCCCAACACATCAGGTCATTCTCACTTCTCCACAACTTCCCTGCCCCCCCCCCCCCCCCCCCCCCCCCCCCCCCCCCCCCCCCCCCCCCCCCCCCCCCCCCCCCCCCCCCCGCCCCACGCCAGGCAGGCGGCAGGTGGTCCCAAGGTCCCACTGTCTCAATATTGCTTAGTTCAGTCTCCACTACTAGCAGATCCAGTTTTCTCCCCTCTCCCTCAAGACTGAGTCAGGTGTTCCTCTAGGGGAAGTGGGATCCAAGGAGTCAGTCCAAGATGTTTCTGATCCTAAGCTGTTCAGTGGTTGTGGTTTGCAGCTTGGGCATGCTTTGCTTTTTTCTTGTTTGTTTGTTTAGAGTCCACTAATGAGTGAGTACATCCCCTGCTTATCTTTCTGGGTTTGTGATACCTCGCTCAGGAGGATATTCTGCAAGTCCATCCACTTGTCTGCAAATTTTAGGATATCATTTTTTCTTACTGCTGAGTAGTCCTCCTTTATGTAGATGTACCACAGTTTGTTAATCCATTCTTTAGTTGAAGGGCTTCTAGGTTGTTTCCAGGTTCTTAAGTTGTGTGGAGTAAGATATTTTCTAATTATTTTATATTACAGTGGCATACATTTGAGCAATTCTTTATTCACAAGCTGAGTTCCATAATTAATCCTTTAAAACCGGCTTACAGAATTCAGTGTTTCCATGTCTTTTACAGGAATAATCTAGAAAGTTTCTATCTTGGGTACAAAATATTGAATTTTTTCCCATTTGAGTGATTAAGAGAAGTAGAAGAAAAAGTACTATTCACAGTTTGTTTAGTCATTTAATAACATTACAGTTGAGTGGAAATAAAGACTAATTATTTGAGATTATTTATAATATAAGTAAATATGATAATCTAGCAGGGACATAGTGATAACCCATGGGTCATGTATCACATAAGACTCAGTTAGCTTATGCTTTTATAGAATCTGAAGAAAAAATTTTTTTCTGTATACTTTTTATTATTATTATTATTATTATTATTATTAATAAAGAAGTCATGCTTTCTATCCCTGTATATCCTTATTCAAGGTCCCTTCCCCCTCCTGCCACATCAGGTCATTTTTTCTTCTCCACAACTCCCCATCCCCTCCCTGGGCAGGCTGCAGACAGTCCCATGGTCCCACTGATCCAATAATGTTTAGTTCAGTCTCCACTCCTGGCAGATCCAGTTTTGTCCCCCCTCCCTCAAGAGTGAGTCAGGTGTTCCTATAGGTGGAATGGGATCCGAAGGGTCAGTCCAGGGTGTTTCTGATTCCAAGCTGTTCAGTGGTTGTGGTTTGCCGCTTGAGCATGCTTGGCTTTTTTTCTTGTTTGTTTAGAGACCACTAATGAGTGAGTACATCCCCTGCTTATCTTTCTGAGATTGTGATACCTCACTCAGGAGGATATTCTCCAAATCCATCCATTTGCCTGTGAATTTTAGGATATCATTTTTTCTTACTGCTGAGTAGTATTCCATTGTGTAGATGTACCACAGTTTGTTAATCCATTCTTCAGTTGAGGGACATCTAGGTTGTTTCTAGGTTCTTGCTATTACAAATAATGCTGCTATGAACATAGTTGAGCTAATGCCTTTGGAGTATGACTGTGCATCATTAGGGTATACACCAGAAAAAATATTTTTAAAACTTTATTCTCATCTGAAAAATAATAGTCATATAAATTTTATATATGTGTGAGTATACATTTATCAATGTAATGTTTTGTTATATATTTATTGTATAAATGACACAATCAGGCTAATTAACAAATTTATTGCTCCTAGAATTTTTGTAAGTCATAAATTATTCTGTATCTTTTCACTCATATGTGGAACCTAGCTAACATTTGCACATATGTGAACAAATAAATAAAAAATACAGTATAACATGTAGAAAGGAGAAAGAGCAAGGATACATACTAAGTCAAGGTTCTCAACTTTGAGTCTCTACCCTTTTGGAGTTACATATCAGATATGAGGTATTTATATTATGATTCATGATTCATCACAGCAGCAAAATTACAGTTATGAAGCAACAACAATAATTTTATGGTTGGGGTCATAACAACATGAGGAATTGCATTAAAGGGTGAAGCGCTAGGAAGGCTGAGTACCACTTTGCTAGGGGACGAGGAAAGGCCAAATTCAGGTAATAGTCATGTATCTGAAAAAAGATATAAAGCAAATTCTTTTAGATATAACTCTGTCATAGAATTTTTTGATTATGATGGTGCATAAAATTATATTTAATTGTGAATGTATCTGTGTCAGCAGGTAAAAAAATCGTTATCCTATGTAAGGTAAACTAAACCAATAAAGAAAAATGTGGTGTGTTCATATATACAAAGATATTAATTGTTAAGTCAATGATAAGCAAGCTATAATTCATAGAATCACAGAGATTAGGTGTGGAGTAAGGGGCTAGTGGGGACAGAGATCTGCCAGCATACCTCAGCACATCCTCCAAACTCTTAAATAAAAAACTTCACCTGCAGAAAAGTGACATTTAAAATAAAGGGATCCTATGGGAACCAGCAAACAACCCAAGCTATTGCTAAGGCTATAGCTTGTTCTTCACAAACTAACTGCAAGGCCCTAATGCTAAAGGCATCTACAGAATTCATTGAACGTGGAGTAGTTGAGTTGGTGCATTATAGAACTTTCACCCTTACAGATTGTGCTCTTGGTACAGGAAAGTACTCACATGCTACCAAAGGAAAAACATAAACACCAGCTCAGCTATAAATTCTTTGATCTACAATACTGTTCTCCTGCAAGACATGAGAGTGCAATGGTGGCACCGAGCTTATGAAAGGAACCAACCAATATCTGATCTGATCTGACTGCGCAAGACAGGACCCATGCCTCATGGTGCTTGAGTGACGAAGAGCCTGAGACCTAGGGTAAAACTAAAATGCTACTGTTCTGTTGAAAGAACATTGTAATAAAGCGACTCATACTGACATTCTTATATATTCATAGATCGGCACCTTGCTCAGCCGTTATCAGAGCAGATTTTTCCTGTGTAGATGGGAGCAAATTCAGAGACCCACAGATAGACAATATGCAGAGAGTGAGAGACCTTGGAATACTCAGTCCTAGGTGAAATGTCTATCAAATCCCTTCCCTCAGACGTCATACGCAGAAGAGGAGTCAGAAAGAGTGTAAGAGCCAGAGTGGATGGAGGACACCAAGACAAAAAGGTCTTAAGCTGAGGCAGTAGACACAGGAGCTGAATGCATCTGGTCCCATGCTGAGAGAAATGGACACAAGCACATATACCAAGTTCAGAAACTACCTCCACATGACAGCCATTTACAAAAGAAAATTTAGTTTTCTGCAAGGGAGTCTCACTGGGGAAACACAGCATCCTTAAGATTAGGGCTCATGCTCCACGATAAATGGCCAACAGAAAAGGAGCTCAAAGGCAGCTTTGGAGGTTCGTAACTGACTCATAATATTGTGTCAGGTTTTTTTCTTTTTGAAAATCTGATATCTTTTTTAGTCTTTACTTTTATTTCTTCTCTCTCCTAAATAGGTTGTTCACATATACATTGTGGCCTCCACTTTAGTGTTTTTGCGGGATTCCTGAGTGTGTGAATGAGTGGATTTCAGCCGCTACGTCTGTTCCTTTAGCCTTTTCTTGATCCCTTTTACTTCTTTTGTTTTGGCCTATTTTGAAGCATTTGGTTTTGTTTTATCTTATTAATTATATTTTATTATTAGCCCTTCAAAGCCTTTTTGTTATCTAATGAGATACAGAAACAGGGTATGTCTGGATGGAAGACGATGTCAGAAGGAACTAGGAGAGGATTTCCTTCACCTCTTTAGCTGGTTTACTTCATATTATTGAAGAGGTGCTTTTGAACAGAAATGTCTCTGTGATTTCTTTATATACATATATATATATATATATTCATCCACTAATATATGAACATGAAAACTTATTCCATCATCTAGTGCCCTCCACCTTTCTTTTTAGCCTACTTTGGAATATCTTGAGCATTACTTTAGACTTTGATTTTAATCACTTTTTATTTTATTGTATTTGGCTTTTCAAGACAGGGTTTCTCTGTGTATCCCTGGCTGTCCTGGAACTCATTCTGTAGACCAGGATGGCCTTGAACTCATGGACATCCTCCTGCCTGTGCCTCCTGAGTGCTGGGATTAAAGGCGTGTGCCACCACCATTGGGCTTTTGCATTCACTTTTAATTCACATTACAACTTTTTTCCTTTTACTGGAAATAAATCTTTATTTCTCCTCACATATATATCATGATTATGTTTTTTCCTCCCTCTGTTCCTCCTAGTTCCTCCTCACCTCTCCTCCTCTCCAGACTCATTCTTCTTCTTTCTCATTAGGAAACAAACAGGCTTCTAAAGAATAAATTATAATAAAATATAATAAGATAAAACACAATAATGCCTGAGAATTGGACAAAACAAACAGAAGAGAATAAAGTTCCAGAAAAGCACAGAAACACAGACCAATTTAGCTGCACATTCAGAAATCTCATAAAAACACTAAAGTAAAAAGCCAAATTATATACAAAAAGGACTTGTAGGCTAAAAATAGAGAAAAAATACAAGAGTAAAAGAACAATAAATAATAAAATAAAAACTAAAAGGAAAAAGTAAAAACCCTGATACACCATTATGAGATAAAGAACTTGCAAAGGTGTACATGAGTTCATCTTCTGTTGGTTGTCTACTGCTAGGCAAGTAGACTGCACTTAAGAGCAGTCAGTTTCCCCAAGAGTTCCTTGGAGAAAACTAAATTTTCATTTGCAAATGGTTATCAGCTGGAGATGACTTCTGGGTTAGGCATGTGCCCACTTCTTTCAGATCTAGGATCCCATCTGGTGCAGCCCCCTGCACCCCTGTTCATGCTGCCTCAGTCTCTACCTTCTTATGTGCTTCAATAATGTGGATAGAAAGGGCCTTATTTTTTCCTTGGTATCATTCATTCCCTCTGTTTCTTAAACTCAATTCAACTTCCAGTAGCAAGACTGGGTTATATCTAACCAAGTTGTTGGTCAAAAAGGTCCCATGGGAATTCCCAAACCACCCAGGCTATATTCAAGACTGTAGGCTGCTCTCTAAAAAATTGACTTCAAAGCTCCTTTGCTGAAGAAAACTTCTACACAACTCATTGAACATGGAGAAAATGCTATGCTACATAACTCCATAGGCCCTTCACCACTATTCTAGTGTCTTTGGTTAGGCAGAAAGTAAGAGACCTTGGAATTCTCAGCCCTAAACAAATGTCATCATCAAATTTCTCTATTCTGGCTCAGAAAACCACACATTACATACTCACAATTACTTACTGTGTGCTGTGCGAAATATGATTCATTCTAATAACTAAGATTGGAATACAAGACTCTAAATTCACATCAGCCATATTGCTGAGGTAGGTGATAATAACTGGCAAATTGTTACAAGTAAAATCACTTGTAACTTGTGAATTTAGTGTTATAAAATAAATTCTGATATTGTGGAAAACTAAAAATGTATACACCTGTGTTCCTGGCACACTGCCTTCATGACATGGATTGATACAGCCTCTTTTTATATTTCTATCAGCCTACTGCTAAAATATCTTTAAATGTAAACCTTTCATATTCGTCCTGATATCCTCACACACACACACACACACACACACACACACACACACACACACACACACACACATCTATTTATAGATAGATCTATTTACTGTGTGATGTTTGACATGTAAAATAAAAGTTAATATTAATAATCAAGATTGGAAGACACAAAACTGTTCAGTTCACCTTGGTCTGATTACCACAGAAGCAGTATTATCAGGCAAATTTCTAGCTTTAAAAATACTGTACCTGGTGAATTTATCCAAATTCAATAATAAATTATGACATTGTGAAAAGACACAAGCATATTTGAAAAGCATATTGTTTCTGGGTTAGTGTTCTCAAGACAATACACATATGTGTGTGAAGTTTGAGATTATGGTGTTACGACTTAAAAATTTAATATTATCATCTCTACAAAACTACTTTGAGAGTTTTTAAGATCATCATTAGTTCTGTAGAAGCATAGATTTTTTCCCTGCAGGTATAAAATGATCATCACTGTTTTGTAGTAGAAATTACCTTGGCCCTAGTAACCATAGCAACTAATTGAATAGAACAATACAGTAATAGCTACTTCTGTATAATGGTAAAGGAGCTACCGACACTTCCTAGTAAATGGAAGAAGACAGAATTACAGGAACCTCACCTTGGATCCCAGCCATGACTTCCTCTTGCTTCAGTCCTCCCTCCCCAAATTGCAAGTGATCTTAAGGGATTGTTGAGACTGTCCTATGTTCTCCTTGAAATTACTCCGTATTGTATAAAACAGTGGATTGTTTTAAAAGACTATGTTTTTAAAATATTTTTAAAGACCTTCAAAGTCTTCACTTTGAAAGCACAGTTTAACCCCATTTTGACTTCAAACCTAGAGGATGATTTTGCACCTTGGTAGCAATGCAAACATTTTTCTGAAATTCCTAATTGAGGCAAAAAATGAGTTATTTGTTAAAGTAGAAAATGTGCCATTCTTTAAACTTATCAAAGTAAATTGGGACTGCATAATAACAGGGAAGAATTAAAATAATACCAATAAAAGAAAGTCCAAGAACATCTTTAAGACACTGAATGGAGAACACCTTCATCAATATAAAGAACATCTATCTAAGTGATGGCATTAGTCACTACTGACCTGTTATCCAATCAGCTGTTATTTATGCCTAAAGAACTCCAGGCAGAGAATTTTAACATTGAGCCTCATCTCAACTCAGTTCTCACCTAATGCAGCTTGACTTTCTGTATATCCATACAGAAGCATCCTCTGGCTGGACCTGCTGTCCATGTGTCTGCTTCTGTAGAAGATGTCCATCTATCTAGACCCACTCAGATCATTCACCTCTATGGCTTCAGTAATACTGCACATCTCTCTTTTAGATCAATTCATTACCAAGTTTCATCTGAAAACCCCAACCTTGTGATAAAACACAGCCTATCCTTCAGCAGTCATGCAGTAGGGCTTATTATCTGAATCCTGAACAAGACTCACCTTACATTCCTATCAGTATCCTCTGTCTCTGCATCTTTGAGACTTTTTTAACTCTGCTTGTGCCTCTTTAACACTTTTGTATGTGTGTGTGTGTGGGGGGGTATGCGTGTGCATACACATGTGTGCAAGATTGTGGAATGCGTGTGACATGAAAGTTAATATTAGCAATTAAGATTAGACTAAAGAAACTTCTGTTTCCTGTTTGCCTTAGCTAAGCTATTAAAGTAATCAAAGGTACTTGGAGAATTGTTGTCAACACAACTGCTATACTTTGTAAATTTATTTGTACTAAGAATTCAGGCATTGTGAAAAGACAGAAATGTTATTGTCTATTTGTGATAGAATTGGTGCTATAAAGGACTCACTAATAGAGTTTCTTAGGAGACAGTAAGTTACACAAAATAGAATTTAGCTGAGGCAGTGTTGCCTCCCAAAGACCTCAAAGACAATAAGTATGCTAATGAGGTGCCAATGTCTGTCCTCCAAGCTGACCCCCAATTACTCTCCATCCATTCCCATAACAAAGAAGACTGATTAAAAGTAACTGGCCATTATATCTTTTTCTATATCAAAGAACAAGCCTCTAAGAACAGCTCAAGACTAATAAGTAATGGTCTGTCATTGATTTCCCTGTGCTCTTATTAGGAGAACCATAATTCTGTCAGGAAGGCAAGTTCAACCTGGATGAAAACTATTTAAGAAGAATAACAAACTCGGGTGTGCTAAAGAAATAATGTGGTAATATCTTTGCTGTGTAAATCTCTAATCTCACCAAATTATTAGACTTACAGTCTCGTTTCTCTGTTTAAATTGTTCAAAGTGTAATCTAAAGCTGAGAATTGAAAGAGATTTGAAGAGGACAGTGTTTATGGGCTGTATAAGCCTATGGTGAATATAAGTTAGCAAGATCTTCTATTCATGGCTAGCTCTTACCTGAACATTAGCCAGAGCTGGAAGAGAGCCATATTAAAGGACAAAGTGATATGTATGGAGTGATTTCTTACTGGGAAGGTATATTAATATTAATTCTAGAACATTATGAGTGGTCAGTTACCACTCCAGAGAAAACTGGAGGGACAAGCTGTCTCCTAAAATATATATTGGGTATAAAGGTTATTTACTCAGTCAGGGATGCCTTCACATGCCAACAGTGTCTGAGAAAGAGTCAGTGGCAGAGGCTATAGCCTCTGTGCTAGCCTAGATCCTACTTGACATGAGTAGCTAACCTATGTGGCAGGTACAGCAGACCAAGTAAGGCCCAGAAGCTTGAAATAGCCTTACTGCATCTATTATGGGTGGGGAGGTTCAGGGTTGCTCCAAAGCAATATCCTAGGATAAGGAGGAAAAATGGATCATGGAAAATGATTATGAATTACATAAAGCAATTAAAAAACCCCACCAAAAAAAGAGTGCCTAAAATTACTCTTGTGAAGAGATGAAAAAAGTGACAAGGTATTTTTATGTAGTATTGGAGATTGCTATGATTTTCTCTTCTTATCATCTTAGCTACTGACTCTGGAGTTCAATTTGCACTTGTTTGGAAAGCACAGCAGTGCATCTTCAAAGTTCCTTCCCATCTTCTGCAAAGTACAATTTCCCACATAGGTGATAAGGGCTGCAGTGGTTATTGGTTGTCAATCTGAGACACTTTCGATGAGAAAACCTCAAGTGACAAATTGCCTCCATCAGATTAGTCTATGAGCATATTTTCAGGGCATTTTCTCCATTGTTAATTGATGAAGCATTCCCTTGTCCATTGTGGGCAAATGCCACTCCTGGGCAGTAGTCCTATGCTGTTTAAGGAAACTCACTGAGCAGAATCAGGAATAAAGCCAGTAAGAGGCATTCCCCATGCTTTCTGCTTCAGTTACTACATCCAAGTTCATGTCTTGGGTTCTGACCTTGGCTTCCTTTGAGGATGGAGAATGATCTATTAGCCAAAAAAATCTCTTTCTCTTCAATTTGGCTTTGTTCAGTGTCTTTTTATAACAACAGAGAAAAAACTAAGGTAAATACTAAGCTCCAAATGTCTTACATTAGAAAACCAGCAGCTAGTGAATTTAAAATAAATGCCTTAAATGGGTAAGAAGAGGCAAAGTTGTTGAACAAACTTTCTAGTGCCGAGAGTAACTGTCTCGCTATGAGTTGCTGGTCAACAAGAACCCCAGTGCTTATTGCAACTCTTTTGACTTTACTGTCAGAACCTCAATGGTAAGAATATTGTAAGACATACCACACTCACTGCTTAAAAAAAAAAAAATCAAAAAACAAAACCACTGAGAAATCAAGCTGAAATTGAATTCAGCTCTATCCTTGCTGTCAGGCTTTCATAGTACCAGAAGATGTACCTTACAGGATGCTGGCAAAGCATCATCACCAAGTTCTACTGTTTCGTGAGCCCTGTAATTGATACTAGCAATATGCCAGGCAATGTGCTCACACTGGTGCAATATCATGCAACTGTTATGATTGCAACCATTATCTTTTTGACTGTATATAAAGACCAGTTCATGGGGGCAGGGGTATCATTTCTGGTTCTGTTAACCAGCCTAAAAACCTATGTTTGGAGAGGTAATTGAGGAAGCAAACATTGTTTCTTTAATAGATATGATATGTTTGTCAAATTTGTTTATAAATATTTGTGCTTATGCCCACAGACTGTTTGCATTGATTGTAGAGGAAAAATGTTATAGTAGCGTTAGTATTTTGCTGTGGAAGGATGGAACACACTGACACGCTGCCTGGAGGCAATGTTGAGTTTATCTGGTGATCATGCTGGAATTCGACTGCACCCTGGGCTTGCTTACTGGCCAGCACTTTTTGCATGGTGTGCTATGACCCCCGTGCCTTGATTTACTGACCAGAGTAAAAATCTGATGAACCTTACTTAGGATAAATACGGCTTTTCATAGAGTTTAGGGTTGGAAGTAGATGGGCAGTTGAATTTGAAATGTGAAAGTTTTAGGGAAAATGTGCCAGGATGGCAGGTAGGAAAAGTTTTTGATATGCGAGCAAGAAGAGGAGGTTTAGACATAAAATGGGGAGGAAAAAAACTTTTTCCATTTGCCTGTACACTGGTTTTGAAAAGTTAATTGTCACAAAATACAGTAATCTAGGAGATATTTAGAGCAAAAAACTAATAAACGTGATGAGGTTGCTGGCGTGTTCTCCACTACCAAAGCTCAGAAGGGGATTTGAGAGCTTGCTAGGTCTGAATCATCACCCAGTCAGAAGTCTCAAGGAAGCAGCATCACTTTGAAACACTCGTTGGTTTTCAGGGTGATCCAATGGGACATCACTTTAATTCCACATGCCAATCATTCTCAAACATTTGAGGGATAGGCGCCAGGGAATAATCCCAACCCATACTGAAACACTCTACAAACCCGTCAGTTATACATGGTGCAACACGCACTATCTCAAGATATTTGCCTGCAAAACTTTAAGTATTCGTACGTGCCTAGAATATTCCTGTGGGAGAGTCCTGTGGAGAAGCTTCAGTAATGGGGAAAGCCAGGAGTTAAGGAAACTTACCAAGTGGGGTTGGTGATGTGCAAATGTATACTATGATTGAGCAAATGGAAGGCAAGTCCTGGCAGCAACCCTCCAATTAAGCTTTCTTAGATTTATGTGCACCTAAATCTAAGAAGAGGCCTCCAGATTTATGAAGCACCACTGTCAGTATTTTGTGTGTGCAAGGATGAAACATGCTGACATGCTGCCAGGAGGCCATGTTGAGTTTATTGGGGTCTGGTGGGGGAGGGGAGGAAGGAAAGAGGGAGAAAGGAGAAAAGGAGAGGAGTAGGAAAGAGAGATCCCTACCATGTGTTTAGTCTCTTTAAAGGGTGACCATGTATGTAGACACGCCCCAGGAATGAGAGCATGGCCACAACATGGCGATGCTGGAATCAGGCTGCCATGCCCAGGAGGCAAGCTAGGTCAGTGTTTCCATGCTAACAAGTAGGACATGACTACTGATGATGAAACCTATAACTGGTCGAATTGTCAAGAAGAATGATTACTGTTGGTACTATTATCATTAGGGTTGTATATAAACTGATAATATGAACATAATTAAGGGAAAGTTTTTCTTTTCTTTTCCTTTTTAGTTATCATATTTGTAATATAAAATTCTAAATAATTTAGTTCTTAATGAATGAAGTCACATTTTCTGCCATGTATATCCTTGTTCAAGGTCTCTTCCTGCTCCCACTCCCTCAGGTCACTCTTTCTTCTCCACATCTCTCCATCTCCTCCCCAGCAAGGGCAGGAAGTCCCAAGGTCCCAATGTCCCTTTGGTTTAGTTCAGCATCCAATCCTGGCAGATCCAGTTTCCTCACCCCAACATGAATACTGGGTCAGGTGTTCCTCTGGAGGGAGTGGGATCCAAGGTGTTTCAGATGCCAAGCTGTTCAGTAGTTGTGGTTGCAGCTTGGACAGGTTTTGCTTTTTGCTTTTTTTGTTTAGAGTTCACTAATGAGTGAGTACATCCTCTGCTTATCTTTCTGGGTTTATGAGACCTCATTCAGGAGGATATTCCCCAAATCCATTCATTTACCTGAAAATTTTAGGATATCATTTTTTCTTACTGCTGAGTAGTACTCCTTTCTGTAGATGTACCACAGTTTGTTAATTCCTCCTTCAATTTGGGGACATCTAGGTGGTTTCCAGGTTCTTGCTATTACAAATAATGTTGCTATGAACATAGTTGAGCTAATGCCTTTGGAGTGCGAATGTACATCTCTAGGGTATACACCCAGAAGTGGTATTGCTGAATCTTTGGAGAGATTGATTCCTAGTTTTCTGAGAAACTGCCATACTGCATTTCAGAGTGGCTGAACAAGCTTACATTCCCACCAACAATGGAGGAGTGTTCCCCTTGCTCTGCAACCTCTCCAGCATAGGCTGTCATCTGTGTTCTTTTATCTTACCCAATCTGACAGGTGTCAGGTGGTATCACAAAGTTGTTTTGATCTGCATTTCTCTGATGGCTAAAGATGTTGAGGATTTTTTCAAGTGCCTTTCTGCCATTTATAATTCTTCTGCTGAGAATTCCCTTTTTAGTTCTGAACCCCATTTTTTGATTGAGTTATTCAAGGTTTTGAGCTCTAGTTTGTTGAGTTCTCTATATATTATAGAGATTGGTCCTGAATCACTTGTAGGGTTGGTGAAATTTTTTTCTCATTCTGTAAGCTGTCGTTTTGTCCTATTGACAGTGTCCTTGGCTTTACAGAAGCTTCTCAGTTTCAGGAGGTCCCACTTATTGATTGTTGTTCTTTGTGTCTGTGCCACTGGTGTTTACTTAGAAAGTGACCACCTGTGCCACTTCCTTGGAGAATATTTTCCACTTTCTTTTCTATCAAGTTCAGAGTGGCTGGGTTTATGTTGAGGTCTTTGATCCACTTGGATTTGAGTTTTGTGCAGGGTGATAGGCTTGGATATATTTGCATTTTTCTACACACTGCCATCCAGCTATGCCAATACTATCTTTTTTCCACTGAGTATTTTGTACCTCTTTGTCAAAGATCAGGTGTTCATAGGTTTTTGGGTTTATGTCAGGATCTCCAATTCAATTCCATTGATCCACAAGTCTGTTTTTATGCCAGTACCAGACTGTTTTTATTACTGTATAACTCTATAGTATAACTTGAATTCGGGGATGGTGATGCCTCCTGAGGATTTTTTGTTGAGCAAAATTGTTTTGGCAATACTGGCTTTCCTGCTATAACAAATGAGTTTAGTATTGCTCTTTCAAGGGCCATAAAATATTGTGTTGGGATTTTGATGGGCAGTGCATTGAATCTGTAGATTGCTTTTGGTAGAATTGCCATTTTTACTATGTTGATACTACCTATCCTGGAACATGAGTGATCTTTCCATTTTCTGATATCCTCTTCAATTTCTTTGATTTAAAGGTTTTGTCAAATAAATCTGTTACTCCTTTGGTTATAGTTACTCCAAGGTATTTATTGCTATTTGCAGCTATCATAAAGGGTGATGTTTCCCTTATTTCTTTTTCAGCCCTTTTATCTTTAGTGTATTGAAGGGCTACTAATTTCTTTGAGTTAATCTTGTATCCTGCTACTTTGCTGAAGGTGTTTATCAGCTGTAGAAGTTCACTGGGAGAATTTTGTGGGTCATTCTTGTTTATAATCATATCATCTGCAAATAGAGATAGTTTCGTTTCTTCTTTCATAATTTGCACTCCCTTAATATTCTTTCATCCTCTTATTGCTTTAGCTAAAACTTTGAAAACTATATTTAATAGATAAGGGGAGAGAAGAAATCCTTGTCTAGTTCCTGATTTTAGTGGGATTGCTTTGAGTTTTCTCCATTAAGTTTAATGTTTGCTGTCGGCTTATTGTAAATCACCTTTATTATATTTAGATATTTTCCTGGTATTCCTCATCTCTCCAGGGCTTTTATCATAAAGGAGTATTGAATTTTGTCAAAGGCTTTTTCAGCATCTAAGAATTTTATCAAGTGGTTTTTTTCCTTCTGTTTGTTTATATGATAGATGACATTTATGTTTTTTCCTATGTTGAACCATCCCTGCATTTCTGGGATGAAGCCTAGCTGATCATGGTGGATAATATTTTTTACATGTTGTTGTACACGATTTGCAAGAATTTTCTTGAGAATTTTAGCATCAATATTCATGAGGGATATTGGTCTGTAATTCTCCTTCTTTGTTGAGTCTTTGAGTGGCTTGGGTATTAGGGTAATTATGGCCTCATAAAAGGAATTTGGCACTATTCCTTCAGTTTCTACTGTGTGAAACAGTATAAGGAGTATTAGTAGTAGCTCCTCTTTGAATGTCTGGTAGAATTCTGCACTGAAACCATCTGGACCTTGCTTGGCTTTTTTTACTTGGGAGGCTTTTAATGACAGCTTCAATTTCCTTTACGGTTATAGTCTGTTTAGGTAAGTAATCTGGTGTTCATTTAATTTTGTTAAATGGTACCTCTCCAGAAAGCTGTCCATTTATTTTAGGTTTTTTAATTTTGTGGAATATAGATTTTCAAAGTATGACCTGATAATTATCTGGATTTTTTGGTGGTCTGTTTTTATGTCCCCCTTTTCATTTCTGATTTTGTTGATTTGGATAGTCATTCTCTGCTTTTTGGTTAGTTTGGATAAGGGTTTATCTATCTGGTTGACTTTCTCAAAGAACCAACTATTTCATTCATTGATTCTGTGTATTGTTCCTTTTGTTTCAATTGTATTTATTTCAGCTCTAAGTTTGTTTATTTCCTGCCGTCTACTCTTTCTTTGTGAGTTTCCTTCTAATTGTTCTAAGGCTTTCAGCTGTGATGTTAGTTCTCTAGTGTGGGATTTCTCTAGGCTTTTCATATAGGCATCTAGTGGTATAAATTTTCTTCTTCAGACTGCTTTCATTGTGTCCCACAAGTTGGGTACATTGTGGATTCATTTTCATTAAATTCTAGGAAGTGTTTCTTGACCTAGAGGTGGTTCAGCTGAGTGATGTTTAGTTTCCATGAGATGGTAAGCTTCCTTGATTTTTTGATGTTGTTGAACTCTAACTTTAGGCCCTTATGGTTTAATAATATGATACAAGGGATCATTTCCATTTTTTTGTATCTGTTGATATTTACTTTATGACCAATTATTTGGTCAATTTTAGAGAAATTTCCATGAGGTACTGAAATATGTATATTCCTTTTCATTTGGGTGGAAGCTTCTGTAAATATCAATTAAATCTATTTGCATCAAAGCCTCTGATAATCTCCTTATTTCTCTGTTGAGTCTCTCTCTGTTTGACCTATCCAGGGGTAAAAGAGGGATATTGAAGTCTCCCACTATTAAGGTATGAGAATTGATGTGGGATTTGAACTTTAGCAATGTTTCTTTTACATAGATAGGTACCCTTATATTAGAAGCATAAGTATTCAGGATTGAAATCTCATCTCGACCAATTTTTCCTGTGATGAATAAGTAATGTCCATCTTGGTCCCTTTTAATCGATTTTAGTTTAAAGTCTACTTTGTTTGATATTAGGATGGCAACCCCAGCTTGTTTCTTAGGATCATTTGCTTGGAAAATATTTTCCCAATCCTTTACACTGAGCCTGTTTCTGTCTTTGTGGTTGAGGTGTGTTGCTTGTATAGAGCAGAAAGATGGCTTCTGTTTTTTGTATCCATCTTGTTAGTGTGTATCTTTTATAGGTGAGTTGAGTCCATTGATATTAAGGAATATTAGTGACCTCTGACTGATAGTTCCTGCTATTTTTGGTGGTAGCTTGTATGTGTTTCCTTTCTCTGGGCTTTTCTTCTGTAGGATTATTGAATATTTGTGGTTTCCTGGGTGTATCTGGTGTCCTTAGTTTGGAGTTTTTCCTCTAATGCTTTCTGGAGTGCCGGATTTGTAGACAGATAGTGTTTCAGTCTGACTTTGTCATGAAATATCTTGTTTACTCCTTCTGTGGTGATTGGTAATCTTGCTGGTTATAGTAGTCTTGGTTGGCAGCCATGCTCTTTTAGTGTCTCTATAACTTTTGCCCAAGCCCTTCTTGCTTTCATCATTTCTTTTTCTTTTCTTTTTTTTTCTTCTTTATTTTGTATTTATCAAAAAAAAACAGTAAAAATAATTTTTTAAAAAAAATGCTGAAGAGTTAACAATAACTATACACAGGATAATAATCATAAGCATGGCTTATCAAGGGTGGAAATTCAAATAAGATTACTACACATATATTTTCTTTGTGTTCAGCTTTCCCTCTGAATTTTTTTTCCATCCCTGTATATCTTTATTGAAGGTCTGTTCCCCCTCCCACCACATCTGATCATTTTTCTTCTCTGCAACTCCCCATCCCCTCCCTCGGCAGGGAGCAGACAGTCCGATGGTCACACTGGCCCAACAATGCTTGGATCAGTCTTCACTCCTGGCCAAATCCATTTTTGTCCCCCTCCCTCAAGAGTGAGTCAGGTGTTCCAATAGATGGACTGGGGTTTGACGGGTCAGTCCAGGGTGTTTCTGATCCCAAGCTATTCAGTGGTTGTGGTTTGCTGCTTGGGCATGTTTGGCTTTTTTTTTTTTTTTCTTGTTTGTTTGTTTAGAGACCACTAGTGAGTGAGTACATCCCCTGCTTATCTTTCTGAGTTTGTGATACTTTGCTCAGGAGGATATTCTCCAAATCCATCCATTTGCCTGTGAATTTTAGGATATCATTTTTTCTTACTGCTGAGTAGTATTCCATTGTGTAGATGTACCACAGTTTGTTAATCCATTCTTCAGTTGAGGGACATCTAGGTTGTTTCCAGGTTCTTGCTATTACAAATAATGCTGCTATGAA